>PISX010004305.1:0-123610 GCA_004024625.1 Mellivora capensis
AAAAAATGGGTGTATCGATGGGTGTGAGTCTGTATATGTGTGAATGTATGTGTGTGTAGATATTCATTTCGTCCTCACAAGGACGAAATGAGAGAAACTCTCTCCCTATGAAAGAGTTACTATTATTAGCCTCCTTTTCTGAGGCGAAGATAGCTTAAATTTGTCCCACTTCATGCTGCTCATAACTGGTGACAAGATTTGCACCCAAACAGTCTGGCTCTAGAGTCCTCTCAAGCATATGGTACCGTGCTTAATGTCATTGCATTAGATCTCCAAATCCCAGCATTCCTCCTTGTTTTTTATGCTCTGTATAACTAACTGGAGGTACTCTTACTTTTTTGCAATTAATTTTTTTGGAAAAATGTAGACTATAAATAACAAATAAAGGAATCTTTTTAAAAACTATTTTTAATTTTTTAGCCATGTGAAAAACCTGTAAGATTAAAACTAAATCATTTGATTCAGCAATTCAGTTTGGTTCCATTCCATGCTAATCTGCATATACATGAAGGTCTTGATTTATTGGATCACCAATGTTTATCCGTTCTATGCATCTTTTTGCATGCTACTCAAGAAGTCTTTATTCTATTCAGATCCCTCACATTTTATAATATAACATAATATAATTTTATAATTATTTTATAATATAACATAAAATTTATAATTATATATACTTACATATAATATACTTATTTTAACATCTTATAGAATGCATTAAATTAAATTTACATAATTTATGGTGTATACACAATATAAAAGTAGGTATAATTTATAATATACAGGTAATATAAAAATTAATGTCACATTAATTCCCTTTGTCTCAATCATGTTTCCCCTACAAGGAGCTAAAGCAGCTAGTGGTTTGACCTCCCGGTACTTCTCCAGGATTTATTCTAATCACAGGCCTTGGGTTTTTATAAGATGCTGTAGCGAAAAGACACTCCATTGGAGCAGGACCCAGAAATCTCTCACTAAATACCTTCTTTTTCAAAAAAAATTTTTAGAAGATTTTATTTATTTATTTGAGAGAGAGAGAGAATGAGCAGGGGTGGAGAAGCTGGGGCAGAGGGAGAAGCAGGCTCCCTGCTGAGCGGGATCCCAGGACCCTGGGATCATGACTTGAACCTAAGGCAGACACTGACTGAACCATGCAGGTGCTCCTAAGTACCTTCTCGTCTCTGGGAAAATTCCATCCTTCTCTAGGCCTCTATTTTTTTTTTTTCATCTGTAAAACAAAGAACTGGGGATGAAGGGGCCTTAACACAACACAAATGATGGGCCTAAGCCAAAACAGCACCCTTCCCAACCGATGTTAACCAGCACGTTTTCCTACGAACTTCCTATCACTTGGCAACCTGTGATTCTCACTGCTGACCCATTCATTAGGATTTTGCAACCTACACAACCACCTTGGTTCAAATGGGAAAAGATGAGCTCTTCACCAGGGATTTCAAAAGAGCAGGGGCTTCAGTCAGCACGGACAGCTCCCACAAAGGAAAAACGACTCTCAGGTGAGTATTTCCTAATCAGGTATTAGAGATAAGGGGGAGTCAGACATATTTCTGCCAAAAAAAACCCTAGCATAATGATATCTGAAAACTATCATCTCTATAGTAATGAACTAACTTTAAATATGGATTTATAACGATTACCATGTTGATATTAAAATTTTATTTATCAAAATAAACTTGTGCCTTGCTAGTGACCCAGGGGGCATTATTATAGGTGCTCATTTTTTACCATTCATTGTTCACTGGTGTTAATGATTGCAGAAACCTCTTCTGAAAGGTACTGTATCTTAATGCTCATTTTTAGTTATTGTGACTATTTCACCAAAGTATATTAGAAGCATAAAACTGCATAAAACCTGAAAATAAATTTCATGTGAAAAAAATCTATCTAAAACCTGTCGTAGTTTTATAAACCTTGGTTTAGTATCCATGTTAATAACAAAAGTCCATGTCAAAGATTTCCTTTGCTTTTAGTAATCACATTTGCTATAGAATTGAGAGCAAAAGGACAAGACTAACTTGTTTATGATTTGTTCTAAGTGTTCCTGTTGATTGTGTTTCTTTCCATGGTAATTTATATTATGCCATGGTAAAATAAAATGATACTAGGATCCAGCAGCTTTTCTTCTCCAGGTTGAATTTTTTTCAACGAATGCAAAGTATACTTAAGTCCATTTAAAAAAAATTTCCTTACACAATAATTTTTAAATCATTAAACGTGATCTAATTCTCACTTTTACATCAAGTTCAAATATATGAATGCAAAATATGATCTTCCAGATTTTCACCAAGTTTTGGTCATCTGGAAATCTTTATTCCCAAACTAATTTATATGGTCGGCATATAAGAGGTGATAAACACCTTAGGATCTGGTAAATCATTCCTTGAAAATCACACAATAATGGTACTGATAATTTTTGTGCAACTTAACGTGCACTTAATATAAAGCACTGTTTAAAGCATTCCAGTCATGGGATCCTCCTAGCGTGATGTGATGAGGTAATACTATTGTTATTCTCTAAAAAATCAGGACACTAAACTCCAGCAAGAATTTTTTACTAAGTTGTGTATGGTCATGCATCTGGTCTACGTAGTTGAGCCCAGATTTCGGCGTGGGTAATAGTAGAATTAAAGGTAATATTTGAAGTCTCGGGAAAGGGGGGTGGGGTAATGGACATTGGGGAGGGTATGTGCTATGGTGAGTGCTGTGAAGTGTGTAAACCTGGCGATTCACAGATATGTACCCCTGGGGATAAAAAATATGTTTATAAAAAAATAAAATTAAAAAAATATATTTGAAGTCTCTATTGTGAAGCCTATTTATCTGTGTAATTGAATCTAAGCCTCACAAAAACAGGGAAGTTAGATGAGGTATTACAAAAATCAAGAATGTTACATTCAGTTTGAATAAGTGTGTTACCCACAGGTGTTAAAAGGCTCATTGAGAACTGGAATATCTGTCATCTCTTAGACTAGTTCGTTCTAGTTTACTGCAGGTTTAAAAGAAAGATCCTGACAAAATGGGTTTAAGAGAACCGGCATTTGTATTTGTTTCAACACTTGCTTAATGGTTCCAGTGACCCTGAGGCTTTCTGGTCTCCAAAACGAAACTCGTTTAATTTCTCCAGTATTTAAAACACACATACATAGGCGCCTGCGTGACTCAGTGGATAAGGCATCTAGATCTATTCAGGTCATGATCCTGGAGTCCCGGGATTGAGTCTCCCATCGGGCTGCCTGCTCAGGAGGGAGTCTGCTTCTTCCTCTGCCCCTCCCCCGGCTTATATTCTCCCCACCAAATAAATGAATAAAAACCTTTCTAAAAAAAAATAATAAAACACACATCCATATCTGCACACACAGGCAGATCTTTTCTAAAGTTACTTTCCAGTTGCAAACTTTTTATTTGTATTAAAACTGTGAGCTATCTTTATAAATAGTAAACAAGTCACAAGATAATTTCTGCTTATGCCAATGAAGCAAATAATTTAATTTTTCCTTGAATTACTGAATATTAATGCATGTTGTTTGCTTTAAATAGCACCTGTTACAGAAGAAACACAAAATATAATTTAATTGCCATATTAAATTCCTAAAAGTGTGCTGTGACGCTTTCAATTTCAACATAAACATCCCCTGACATGGGGACAGAATTTTTCCTTTAATTATAAGTCGCCCATTTGCTCTCCCATTGGTTCAGGAGACTCGTTAAGCATAGTGCAATCGTAGCTTACAGAAATAATTTTGAAATATCAGTGTGTAATTCCATCGTTATAATTGTTGATAGAAAACCACAGTGGTTTCCAATTCTGTAACATAGCTTCTTTCTATGCCTCCTTTCATTCTGTTACTCGGAGACCTGTGTTAGAAATTCGTACTGCCTCTGGCGGGGGAGAGGGTGTTGTCCATGGGGAAACAGCTGGAGCCCTGACCCAGGCTGCACTCATGGATGGGACTGGAGAACATGATGCTAAATGAAATGTCAAGTAGAGAAAGTCAATTACCATATGGTTTCACTTATTCGTGATACATAAGGAATAGCATGGAGGATATTAGGAAAAGGAAGGGAAGAATGAAGGGGGGAAATCGGAGTGGGAAGGGAACCATGAGAGACTGTGGGCCCCAGGAAACAAACCCAGGGTTTTAGAAGGGAGGGTAGCCCGGAGATGGGAGGATAAAGGAGGGCACGGATTGCATGGAGCACTGGGTGTTGTACACAAACAATGAATCATGGAACACTACAACAAAAACTGATGATGTACTGTATGGTGACTAACATAAAATAAAAAACAGTTCTTAAAATTAAAAAAAAAAAGGGCTGCACTTGGGAGGATGTGGATCTCTATCTTATGAATATTCATTGGGAAGAAGCCGCTCTTTGGGAAATGCAGACATAGAAAAGAAGGGTTAATTTAAGGGAATAGATACCAATCCTGTTTTCCTACAGGGCCATTGAGTTGTACTTTTGCGGCCAGGGGGTTATACTATATGTATTTTTAAAGATTGATTTATTTATTTTAAAGAGGAAGTGTGGGGGAAGTGTGGAGGGAAAGAATCTCTAGTAGATTTCTCACAGAGCTCAGAACCCTATGTGGGGCTCAATCCCAAGACCCTGAGGTCATGACCTGAGCCAAAATCAAGAGCTGGGTGCTTAACAGACACATCCACTCAGGTGCCCCTAACCTATTTTTGTAAACAGCTTTATTGAGATATAATTGACCAACTATAAGATATACCCATTAAAGTATATAATTCAATGGTTTTCAATATTTAACAAAAATTTCATCACCTCAAAAAAAAACACAAAAAACCCTTGTAGCAGTCCCTTTGCATTGCCCTTCCCTACACCAAGTTCCCACTTTAAGCAGCCACTAATCTACATTTTTCTTTCTGGATTTGCCCATTTTTTCCTTTTTAAATAAATGGTATCATACAACATGTGGTCTTTTGCGACAGGCTTGCTGCACCTAACATGTTTTCGTGATTCGTCCAAATTGTAACATGTACCAGCACTTCACTCGCTCTATTGCTGAATATTATTCTGTTGCCTATATAGACTACATTTTGTCACTTGATGGGCATTGGCTATTTCCACTGTTTAAATTATTATGACAAATGCTGTTGTGAATATTTCTATACAGGTTTTTGTGTAGATTCATAGTTTCATTTCTCTTGGATACCCAAGAGTGGGTCTCCCTTCCTAGAGTCTTAGGCCTCTGGATTTAGTTGCTAGATCATATGTTATTACATATTGCACCCAAAAATGTCTGAGTGTGTACACCATGTGTGGGGGAGTGGTACCCATGGGTGTGATGGGCTGTTTTATGAGACCACAGGAATAGAAGAGTCGTCAATGGAAATTAAATATAGAGTCATATCCATTAACAATAAGTGTGTTTATCTGATGTTTCTTTACACCCAAAATAGACTTACAGGCCTGGCATTTAAAGTTTGTGATTTTTTCTTTTTAATATTAAATTAAAAGCAGAATTCCTAACTTTAGTCACCTAAACAATATCTCAACCTTAAATTCCCCTTATTCCTCATTTTAATGAAAATAACAATTTTGTGACATGAAGACTTTCTTATTCTTTTAAGCTACATGTGTGTTTGGTATTAGTCAACAATGGTGCCCCTGTTTTCTTTCTCCTGCTCACAATCCATTCCTGCTCACATGCTTCGCTGGCTGAGAAAGACCAGCCTGCCCAACGGCTGTGGAATAATATCAGAATCCATTAGCTCCAGAGAAGCCATGGGATGGCAAAGGCTGGGGGAAGGAGAGTCCGCCTCACCTCAGAGCTTGTCTGTCAGGGGCTGCCAAGCCCCCCTTGGTGAAAATTGTTTGCTGAGGACAAGCAATACCAAGGGGTTAGACTGCAGATGAGGAGTTAGTTAAGGTGCGTTACTATGTTAATAAATTCACCACATCAGACAGCAGGTCAATGAACAAATTATATAACAATCCCATTCACGTCAAATTTTCAGCAACAACGGGCAGGTTTTCAAATGATTTGCTCCTTTAAATCCTTTCCCTTACCTGTTAGTTGAAAATGCAAATCCAAGCCACTGATGTTTTTAACTCAGCTTCCTCTCTCTCATGGTGTTCTACAGAACTCCATTTCTGTTCACCACCCACTTTGACTCTATTTTCCTACTTCAACACCCAATTCATATTTTCCCAGTTATTGTTACATAATATAGGAATGGAACTCATGAATGCTAAGTATGAGAAAATTATGCTTGAAGAACGGGGACTGATACTTGCCCCATAAGTGAGAGATTATTGGTCCAATTGCTCAGTTATTCTGATTGGTCTGGAAGAAATCTATATTTTCTGCTCTGGCTGCCATAACAAAATCCCAGAGTTTGGGTGCTTAAACAACAGAAACATATCTTCCTAAATTCTGGAGGCTGGGAGTCCCAGATCCTAGTCCGGAGATACTGGTTTCTTTTACTGGCATATAGACAACTGCCTTCTTGCTGTGTCCTCTCTTGGCCTTTCTGTTGGTCATGTGTGGGTGTGCACCTGTGAGAGAGAGAGAGAGAGAGAGAGAGAGAGATTGGAGAGAACTCTAGTGTCCCTTCCTCTTATAAGGACATGGATCCCATCAGTTTAAGACCCTCACCCATGATCTCATCTAATCTTAATTACCTCCCTGAGACCCTATCTCTAACTACCATCTCATGGGGGGTTAGAGCCTCAACGTATGAATGAGGGGGTCACAGTTCAGTCCATAACCAAACCTAAGAAGTTTTGGATCATTATACATAAACCAAAGTTGTGAATTTTCACTTTTATCGATCACACAACATCAAGACCATATCTAGTAGCCGTCTACACATTCTAACTATGTGCTGATTATCTTATTAATGAGACTTTCACACATACTGATACAGTAGTATTCATAAACCCACATCAGCATTTACTTAAATACATACAATTTTTATTTGTCGACATCTCAAGAAAATTGGAATAAATAAATAAGACAAAGAAGGTATTTCCATGAAGATGATTAATTTTGAATTTTTAAAATAATGTTTGTCTTGCAAAACTGCTATTGATGAAGTTATCAATAATGTTCACTATTATTCATATTTGTATGTATAAAGCATATACATTTTTAGTCTTTTGTACTTTGCTTATTGTTCAGAATTGTAATTGATATGTCCTTATTTTGCTTTTAAAATGATGGGCAATGATGGGGTGCCTGGGTGGCTCAGTGGGTTAAGCATCTACCTTCAAGTCAGGTCATGATTTCAGGGTCCTGAAATGGAGTGTCAGGCTCCCTGCTCAGAGGGGAACCTGCTTCTTCCTCTTCCTCTGTCCCTCCCTCTGTACTCTTTCGCTCTCAAATAAATAAATTCTTAAACAACAACAAAAAAAATGATGGGCAATGAAAATGACCATTTGAAGTTTCTGTGTCTTGTGGAAAACATGGTTTTTGCAAAGATAAATCATATCTGATATGGAGAAAACGTCTACACAATTGCTGCTTGATAATCAAGACAAACTGGCTTCTGTAAAGCTGTTGCCAATATTCAGAAATATCTGTTTACCCATGCACTTTCCTTTCTTCAGCAAATTTAGACCAGCAAATTTAAACCACTTATTTACAGAACTTCTGGTGATATTTTGGTTTCTGAATATGATGTGGAGGCATGAAATTTTAGGCTGAAATTTGTACTATTAACAGCAAATCATTATTATTTCATAATAACCTTCTACCATTATGACCACATTTTAAATTTTTGCATAATCTTTTCAGCTGATGGCAGTTATTCAACAAGTGACCTCTATTATTCAAGAGTAGATCTATATCAGTAATGGGATATGTGTCAGTATTGCTGTGGTATTCTTTTTTTTTTTT
The DNA here is from genome assembly GCA_004024625.1 of Mellivora capensis. NCBI lineage: Eukaryota > Metazoa > Chordata > Mammalia > Carnivora > Mustelidae > Mellivora > Mellivora capensis. The sequence continues at coordinate 7,880 of PISX010004305.1, forward strand.
TAAAGGTTTTATTTATTAGACAGAGAGAGAGAGAGATCACAAGTAGGCAGGGAGGCAGGCAGAGAGGGGGAAACAGGCTCCCTGCTGAGCAGAGAGCCAGATGTGGGCTTGATCCCAGGACCCTGAGACCATGACCTGAGCCGAAGGCAGAGGTCATGTATAATGATCCACTGAGCAACCCAGGTGCCCCTGGTGTGGTATTCTTAAAGCATACTTGCATTTATCTTTTTTATTTTTTTTTAGTTACAAATAAATTATAATTAAAGCATAACCTTGGGTCTGAGGTTTCTTCCTAACTTTTGACCTTGGACAAATAACTTGTCTTCTTTAGGTTTCAGATGCAAAATAATGGCATTTACCCAAATGATTTATAATGTCCTTTTTAGATAAGACATTCTAGGATAATCATGTGAAATTAAAAACTAATTTTCTTCAGGCAACAAACACTTTAATCAGATTGATAAAAAACCAAAAGTCTGTTTAATGGCAATCCTGACAAAAAAGTGATTTTTAATTCAACCCCTCTTCCTTTCAAAAAAAAAAAATCATCAACACAATCACTTAGCCACATACACATATATCGGATTTAATAAGAATGTCAGTCTAAAATAAACGACAAAAGAGTAAGGTTTGATCCAAAGCACACTTGCAATATCTCTGTCCTGCCTCCTACGGTATGAACAGGAATTGAGGAGGGCTGAAGCTCCAGCGGTTCCCGTTATCAACCTTAGGTAAGAGGCTTGGAGAGCCTTCGGATAATTTTCTTGCTTGGCAACTTCGGATACTTTTATGTAAGTATGTCGTTACATGGGATTTTGCCCAAATGCAGGGGCAAAATGGATGGCGGTATTTCTGTCATGGAGGTGCTGTCAGGATCCCATGGGAAAGGTGCTTAAAATGGTGCAAGTTCAGGTACCCAGCAAGGGCAAGCTGAAGTGGGTTCTTTCATCGCTTTGGTACCAGTGGACTTTCCAAAAGGGCCACAAAAATGGTTTCTGTCCCACAGCTCTTCTTAGGGTGGGACAGGCACTCCTCGCACAGATGAGAGCCAAGAGCTGTCTACTCCTCTCGCTAAACTTCTTCTGATTCCACGGAAGAGGACCACGGAAGTGATGCTACTTTCCTTGAGACAAGGTCATTCAAGAGCACAACCGTGCCCCGCGCATGCGCACTGTCTCTCTTCCGGCCTCACCCTTCAAGAACCAGCCATCAGCATGTGAGGAGACCCAAACCACAGGGAGGGACCGTGCAGATGTCCCAGCTGACCGTGCCAGCCAACAGCCAGGGTCAAACCTCAGTGAATAAGCCTCAGATTGTCCCAGCCACGCCTTACCTTCTTCCATCAGAGACTTCACGCCTGGAGAGGGATGAGCTGTCCTCCTCTGAGTCTACTTCACCTCCTCGCCTGCAGAATCTCTAACAGGTCAGTGAAGGGTTACTGTTGTTTTAAGCCACAAAATATTGTGACAAGTGGCTATACCGAAGAAGAGAACTGCTACAACCGATTTCATTTTCTAAAGTGGTAAAACTTTCAACATGGACAATTCCCCATCCCACCCACACCCTTGCTACTTAATAAATGTTGACTGACTTGAATTAGAGCAATTTTCATTTCCCAAGCAGAGACTAGAGTGTCCTCCATGCACAGTGACCAGATAAAACTCTGGCTGTAATAGTGAGTCCCAAAAGGGGGGCGTAAACCTAGGCAATAAGACAAAAAAGTCATAATATAACTATCTTATCTTTTTGTCAAAGGTGATTGGAAATGGGTTTAATAAAGATCATATTATTTCTATGCAAATTGTAATTAGTGCAAAAAAGACTCAATATATATAGTTCATTTCTTCGATTTGGTTAGGGGGGGCATCCTCACTGGGTCTCAGGCAGTAGTACCCTGTCACCACCTGAGATCACACATAACATAGTGGGATCCACTTTGTAGCAAAGGAGGTGAGAGAATAGGGCCATTTTCATGGTATTGACCAGGCTTATCACATTCCTCACCCCAGAGCGGATGGGTCAGCTAGAAATGGAGTACCAGCTCCGAGGTGATATGTCCCAAGGATGGGTGCTAGTCTCCCAGGACATGGTCTAGACTCAAGTCAAAGGCTTTTATATACTGCTGCATCCCTGGGAAGAAGAAAACATGGGTCAGGAACCAAGGAGTAAAAAGGGAGTAAAAACAGGATAGTCTCGGCTTACAAATTGTGCTTTCTGTCCCCTTAATGGTGGACTCTTCAGGCTTGGAAACCCTGGTCCCCAAGAGGGATCACTTCCACCAAGAGCCACAGCCAGCTGTCACTGTCTCCAGGCTCTTTGGGGATGAAGGGAAATGTATTCATTTCCTCACTTTGCCACGACAAATTAAAATCATAGGAAAGTAGCCTCTCACAATTCTGGAGTCTAGAAGCGTGGACTCAAGGTGTCTGCAGGACCTTGCTTCCTCTCAAGGCTCTAGGGAAGGATCTCTCCTTGCCTCTGCCAGCGTTTGAGGGCTCCACGCAATGCTCAGCTTGCAACTGCATCTTGCTGACTCTCCCTCTGTCTTCCCATGGCCTTCTCCCTTGTGCATGTCTGGGTGTCCTTTCCTTTTATAAGGGCAACAGCCATTGAATTTAGGACCCACCCTAACCCGGTCTGACCTCACCTTAAGTTCATTGCTTAGAGTGTGCAAAGACTATTTCCAGATAAAATCTCATTCTGAACTTCCAGATGATGTGAATGCTTGGGAGACACCGTTCACCCACTACAAGGGATCACTATTGGGGCAGAGGCCATTGACTTTGATGGTTAGGAGAGTCAGCAGATGTGTTACACACTGAAACTAGGAGTAACATCATAAATATTAGAAAATCCCTAAATAGGTAAGTTGTAGTTTTATTACTGTGTTGTGAATATTGATATTTTCTCAAATATATTTAACTCTCTTTTTTTCTATTAAGATATAATTTACACTCAGTAAAATTACTTTTGGGGGTACAGATCTATGAATTTTCACACAGTCATTTGGAAAAATTTGTTAGTTCAAAGAAAAATCTAACTTCCAGGATTATATAGGAGAACAACTCTGTCCTAAATCATCTTGATAACCCATATGGTGTTTACTCTGGCGGCTCATAATATTTCAAGGCAGGAGGGTCATATTTCATATGGGTGAAGACTGCAAAAGCCGTTTTCCAAATTACAGAGAATTGGTGTTAAAAACTGCATCTGCACATGGGGTCAAGCTTCCAGATAATACTGCGTCCAAGATAAGGGATAGCATTACAAGTTCTCCTCCTACATTAGCAGACCGGTGAGTTTGGATGCCATAAATACACTCCCCTTTGCTCACAAACAGGAACTTTGTCAATAAGTTGCCTGACCCTAGTATCTTCAAAATAATGGTACTGGTCTTGTTAGCAATGTGCCCAATCTTCAGTGTAGCCTGGAAACAAAACCCCTTCCAATGTAAGGCACTAGAACCAATTCACCTACACGTTCGTCTTAGAGGCATTTAGTCTTATAAGCAGCCACTCTGCTTAGCCATGGTCTAAACAGTATTTCTTTGCTCTGTGATTATTCATGGGCCCAGATATGAGGAAAGTTTAAAGAGTAAAGTTTCAGGACGCCTGAGTGGCCGTGGGTTAAGCGTCTGTCTTTGGCTCAAGTCATGATCTTGGGGTTCTAGGATCAAGTCTCCTTACTCAGCAGGAAGCCTGCTTCTCCCACTGCCCCTCACCCTGCTGGTGCTCTCTCTCTGACAAATAAGTAAATAGAATCTTTAAAAAAATTTTTAGAGTAAAGTTTCTTTAAAATAATTTTGTAGAAAAAAAGTGTGAGGAGGGGGTTACTGGAGAATGCATAGGCTTTTTTTTTTTTCCCCTTTCAACTCTGAAAACCCAGAGTTTTATTTTTCAAGCCCAAAAGATAAATGAAACAAAACAATACAAAAGAACAAGGTCGTGTTTCAAAATCCTGCTTGCCATGAAGTGGAAAATCTACCACTTATGTACCCAGTTACCCTGAGCGTTGTACCCTTCCTCCCAACAATACTGTAAGGCAGTAATGCAACACTATACACAAATTCCTCTTTACCCTCACTCAACAAGTATAGGTAGGCTGGTCATGATTGGATTCAGGGAATTTTCTGGTTTCCAGGAACACAAACATAAACACATGGAGCATATTGCTGAGAATATTAGTTAACATTTTTAATTTTTAAAATTAACAAATTAAGCAGGATTTTCCTGAAGACAGCAAGAAACACTTTGCCAAGGGAAAAAAAAATAGAACTTTGTCCTGGATCCAAAAGAAATGGGAGTATTGGCCCGGACAACCAAATCAGGGGGAGCAGATCAAGTTGAGGAAAGACATTCTATACAAAGAGAAATTATAACAAAGGACAGGAGAAATTGTGACCCTGTAATGCAAAATCTGTTTTTTTAAGATTTTATTTGTTTATTTGACAGAGAGAGAGTACAAGCAAGGGGAGCAGCAGGCAGGGGGAGAAACAGGCTCTCCAGCCAAGCAGGGAGCTGCTGTGGGGCTTGATCCCAGGACTCTGGGATCATGACCCGAGCAGAAGGTCATGATGCTTAACTGACCGAGCCACCCAGGCATGCCTGCTATGCAAAATCTAATAGGAAAATCTCATACAGAATATCATAGTTTAATGCAAAAACTTAGAAGTATTGAAATTCAGTGCAATGAGATTTGAAAAGATGTATATGAATTCAAAAGGGAACACCAAACTGATTATTTGTTAACAATACAATTGACTACTTAGGAAGTCCAAAGGAAAAATCCACAAGCAACCCATAAAACTAATTAGAGAATTTAGGCAGGCTGCTGTTTCATGCTGTATGATCCGTGGTTGTTGGTAACGTTCTGTTTTCTAATTTGGATCCTCCTTCAGTTCATTATCTTCCCTCAGCACATTACCTGATTGCTAAAAGCTCCGTTTTCCCCTATAGAGTTCTATTTGGATACCACCATTACTCTAACTTTCTGTACATCATGTAACCATTTGTGGGATTTATGAATCCATTTTTCTCTTACATAAAAGTGAAATTACCGTGCCCCAAATTATAAAGAAATGTGCGTCATCACTTGACTTTCCTAACAGTTTCGACTTTGTCTCTTATGCCAAATAGCATTTGTTAATGGGGTTCTCACTAGGAACCATTGCTCTGCAAATTCTGCATTTCACTGCGATGGAGAAGGAAACACACTGAGTTAAGATTCAGCTTGACAGAACTGAAGCAGGTATCCACTTCCCATTGGGCAGTGCTGTCCCATTCCCAACAGAATCTGTTCTAAATCTCACGGGTTTATCAGAATATTTCAGTTGGGTGAATGAAGGATGGGCTTCAACATAATCTGTATGGGGAACATTCTTATGTAAAAAATCACATGCAGTTCCCATCATCCAGAGATGCCCTGCCTTGTGTCCCAAACTGTGCTGTGCATCATGTACAGAATCCCATGTTCTTTCTTTAGGAGTTAATGACAGAGAGAACATAATTAGATCTCTGTACAATGTATTCTCATTGACTGCCATCACCAACTACGACTGACTTAAACAACAGATACGTATTTTCTCATAGTTCTGGAGGCTGGAAATCTGAGACCAAGATGCCAGTAAGGCTGTATTCTTCTGAAATCTTTCTGCCTATCTTATAGATGCTCATCTTCTCTCTGTGTCTTCACATGGTATCTCTCCTTTATGTATGTTTGTGTTCTAATCTCCTCTTCTTATAAGGACACCAGTCATATTGGATTGGGGCCCACCTTAATGACCTTGTTTTAACTTTAATTACCTCCTCCTATGTTCAAATGTAACCACCTTTGGAGGGGCTGGGTTTAGGATTTCAACATATGACTTTGTGGGGTTAGGGGGTACAGCACACTTCAGTCCATACCATACACCAAACAAGCCTCTCCCCAAAGTCTTGTAATGTACATGGACTTGTCATAGACTGTCATCATGTTGACTGATTCCTACACATTCTGTACACTTCGTTTTCCAATCTGCTGGATGTTTCCAGGTACGTTTTGCTCATGATCTCTGGAAGAGAAAGAACAGTGATAACTTATTAAACTAATCCCAACTTATTCCTGAGGTATAACGAATATATCGTAAGAATTTAGCATTGAAGATGGGCCTCAATGACCACTCATCACTGTCCAGATGAGCCAAGTTGAATTTGTCTTCAAGTTTCAAAGTTTGGTGTTTCGGAGGCATTTTAATTCAGATGAATCATCATATGAAATTGTTATGTTTTTATACCTATATTTATTTACCTTGACAAGAAATGAAAGGCATGAAATGCAAGCTATCTTAGAGCTGGATTCCCATGCCCCCAGGGTGATGCAGTATTAGCAGATACTACCTGCACATGCAGAAACTTCAAAGTTATGAAACTCAGAACATAAATCGGCAGCTATCCCACCACATCTCTAAATTGAAAAAGAGAGAAAGACTCTGACTTTAGAGTCTAAATAGTCTCCAGAGAGAAGAGGAGAAAGTCTCTAACTTGGAATGTAAGCGAATCACTCGCTTGAATTCACAATACAAAATCTCTAACTTCCAAATCATGTTTTCCATTCAACCATCCTTTAAGCCAGGTCGCCAGTAACTTTTGTTAAGAAAGCCTTGATTGTGCAGAAATGTGTAAAGATTCTTGGAGAATTGTTTCCCAGTAACAGTGCTTCCCCGTGTTACCATCAGCCCCAGACGATACCTGGAAATATTGTAAGGTCCCAAAGGAGCATCACCTTACCGAACCCACAGCAGGATTCCAGCCCTTTGCTGTCTCTTCCACTTGGGCCCACAATTTTAGTCAGTTTAGTTTATGTTCTTTCCCTACAGAAGGAAGAGTTTTAAGGTCCAATCTACTGCTACAACACAAGGAATAGATGAAACATGGCCACTGTCTTAGTCAGCTTGGGCTACAATAACAAATTACTATAGCTTAGAGAGCTTAAAGGTAGACATTCATTTTTCACATTTCTTTAGGCTGGAAGTCCAAGATCAAGGTGCCAACATATTTGTGTCCCTTCCTGGCTAATGGATGACTGTCTTCTCACTGTGTTCTCATATGGCAGGAAGAGAGCTAGGTAGCTCCCTGGCTGCTTCTTATGAGGACACTAATGCCGTTCCGAAGAGTAAAATCTGAAACTTGCCCGCATACATGGAAGGCGGGGAAAAACCAAAGGAAAAGGCAGACCACTCCAGATGGGTGGATGACAGGTTTAACAAGCAAAGGAACTTACATATGATGCCTGCCTGTCTCAGGGGCCCAAGACAAGTAGATATCCACACTTGCCCACCAGAATCATAAAAGTTTAAATAGAGGTCTTAGCTTTGTTTGGTTATCTATTCAGTCCATATGGCCATAACAACATACTCTCTCCAGCCTGCATCTTTGAAACGGCTCCTAGTGTGGGAACGGTGGGCAAAGCTTACATTCCAAGAGAGAGGAGAATGTGAGGAGCCTTTAACTGCTCAGTCCAGCTCATGGGTCAGCCAGTGGCCACGTCCTCTCAATGACTTCCCCCTTTCCATGACTTAATACTGTTCCTTATCTCACCCCTTGCTGCCACAGTGGCTTTCTTGCCACGTTTTTTTTTTTAAGATTTTATTTATTTATTTGAAAGAGAGAGGGCGTGCATGAGCAGGGGAAGAGGCGGTGGGTGGTAGGAGAGGGAGAAGCAGACTTCCCACTGAGCGAGGAGCCCGATGTGGGGCTCAGTCCCAGAACCTGGGGATCATGACCTGAGCCAAAGTCAGATGCTTAACTACTGAGCCAGCCAGGTGGCCCCTGCCATTCTTTTTTTTTTTTTTTTTTTTTTGACAGAGACAGTGAGAGAGGGAACACAAGCAGGGGGAGTGGGAGAGGGAGAAGCAGCCTTCCGGCTGAGCAGGTATCTCTATGTGGGGCTTGATCCCAAGACCCTGGGATCATGACCTGAGCCGAAGGCAGGTCATAATGACTGAGCCACCTAGATGCCCCCCACCCTGCCATTCTTTATATTTACTATGAACCTTCTTTCTTAAGGCTTTACTGTTGCTGTGCTGTCTGCTTCTAGGCAGATACACATATCCTGACACAAAAATTTTTCTCTGACTGTATTCAAATCTGCGTTCAAATGTCACCTACTAAGAGAAGTGTCTCCTGAATGGTCCTTCAAAAGCAGGACTCTTTTCATCTTGAGCACCATTTCCTTCTCAATTTCTCCTCAGAGACCTTATCACTTATCAACTGGTGATATCATATGGAAAAATGAATTTTTGTGTTAACTGTCTTTCTCTCCCTCCAAAATGCCCTTTCTATGAGAGAACTCATATTGCTGTATCCTCAGATTCTAGAACATGGCGTGTCACTGAATTGGCATTTAGTAACTCCCTGATGAGCTGATGAATGAATGAGTGAATTAATGGTCCAAGGAAATGAAATTGGAGAGTGATGGCTGAGAGACAACCAAGCCCCCCGAGTGTCATTGCAAGTAGTCGGTAGGTGGTAGCCAACTTGAACAAACCCAGAATTAGTAAATGAGGGCCTTATTTAGAAACACAGAGGTGAACATGCTAAAAATAGATGAAGGAACCGTACTGTTTGGTATATTAGGCACACTGAATCAAAATTTAAAATTTAGGGTCAAAAACTTTTTAATGAATAAAGGAAATTAAAATTGAAACAAAATTTTATCCAGAAATACAAAGTTTCTAAGTAAAAGGCATATTAATGAACTATTTTTAAATTTTGCTGAGGGCTTTAAAAAGATTTTAGCTTTAACTGAAAATTACTTTTTTTTCAACCGCGACTAAATTATGGGGCACCTGGGTGGCTCAGTCGGTTGGGTGTCCGAGTTTTGATTTAGGCCCAGGTCATGATCTCAGGATTGTGGTATTGAGTCCCACATTGGTCTCCACGCTCAGGGCAGAATCTGCTTGGGATTCTCTCTTTCCCTTGCCCTCTGCCCCGCCCCTCACTAGTGCTCTCTCTAAATAAATAAATAAAATCTTTAAAAAATATAATAAATAAAGTAGACTGAATTAAATAAGCATAAGTACATTTGGTTGGTTATTCCTATTTTAGAATAATAGCTACAGTTGATTTACTTACTAAAGTTGATAAAACTGAAGTTTTCCCCCAAGAATTTAGTATTTCCAAGTTATTTCCAAGTATTTCTAGTTATTTCCAAGAATTTAATAACTATTTACTGATAGTTCAGCAATGCTGATAGACAAAAGTACTTTATGCGTGATGGAGCAGAATCATATCAATTGAAAAGAGTGAGAATTACAAAACCTAATGTATACATGTCAATCTGAAATGTCTCTTAAAAATTGGTATAAATTAATGAATTTTAATAATAATATTAAAACTGATTTAAAAATAATGATATAGGAGGGTTTAATTGTGCTAAGCTGAAAATTCCAGAAGAGTACACTAAATTATGAGATGGTACAATTAATGAGAAGCCAAGTCACCGGTGAGCTTGGATTTTAATTGGAGACCAGGGTTGGCAGTCCCGAGGGTCACCAACAAGATGACTCTACATAGGGTTCTGGGTGGTGTCAGAGGACTGATGGGCACAGCAGACTGTAACTGGTGCTTAGTTAGGATGATGTTAGCTTTCCGGGAAGGTGGGGCATTAGATTAGCTGGAGTCACTGATGCTCATTTCTGAAGGCACTCGGGGCAGCTTCCGATAGTTAGGAAACTCGACCTCCCCTTCAAGGCACGGGAAGGAGATTTCACTCTATGGATCGAATGGGATAGGAAGCAACGGGTCCCATGAACATTAGGACTGGGAGCAGTGAGTGCAGCCGTCGTCCAGGGGATCATGGTGTAGGATCTGCCTTCCAAGCAAGAACTTGTTCATGCTATTGTTTTAACCAAAGGAAGGGATTTCACGTTTCTCTTCACTGAATTTCAGTTTGTTAATTTGAGAACACTGTGTTCATGATCTGAAATAGGTTTTGAGAGTCCCTGCTCTACCTTCCAGTTCTTTGACTTTCTTTCCTTGTGTGGCTACTTTCCTACTGCGGTTTCTATGCCTTCGTTTAATTTATCAGCTATAAGTATCACACAAGGCAAGGCCACTTACAAATCATTAGGAGGCCTCTTTTCAGGTTGACGTCTATGCACTAAACAGCCCTACAAATCCATTTCACAGCAAAGTCAAACTGCTTGGTATCTTTCATACTTTTTTTTGTGTGGAAGTGGTTTGCAAAATGTTTTATTCTGTGTCCTGTAAAAAGAAAGGCAGGAAAGTCCTAAGGAAGCTTCCTGATCTCTACTAGTGCAGGGATTCTGTTACAAAAGGAGATAGGGATCATGATTTTGCCTTGTTCGTGTGTGTGTGCGCACACACAAGCATGTAGTATGAAAATGAAGGCACTCAGGCCTATAGGGATAATCTCTTGCTTGGACATGGCTAAAAGGCCAGGTCAAGGTCATTCAGCACAGGGCCTCCTGAGATACCTGAGACCATCAGAGCATCTTAACACATTAACATATATTATCACTCTCAGTTCTCAAAGAAAGGCTGAACTGTGTTTCGCATGCTCTGTGGAATAAAAGGAAAAGAGGGCTTTCACAGATTTTGCACAACATAGATGAAGTTCGGAATGTTTTTCCAAATCTTGGCATATATTGCAAACTAGTCACTAAAAATGTTACAATATGCAGTTCATGTGCATTTCTCCATCCTAACCTATCCTGAATAGTAAGGGAAGAAGGCTCAGCAAATTTGATAGGGGAATATTGGCCTTGCAAAGCTGTTTTAATTGTTTTGTATCTCAGTATAAAATTCTTTATGATGAATATGAATTTTTTCATATTTTATGTATTTTACACATTTATATATAGGTATTATAAAGACACCATAACCACACACATAAGCAATGATTTTAAGATTAAATCAATATGTAGCTTATTCATAAATTAGGGAGAATAAAGTAATAAACATGCATCTACCCACCAACCAGCTTAAGAAGTGTGACCTTAGAAAAGACTATGGGAACTCCCTGGCTAAACCAGTAAGGCCTACCTGGGATCCTCTTTTACTGTTGGTGATAAACACTGAATTACCTAGGGCACCATTCAGTGTAAGGATGTCACTTTCTCTATAATCAATTTCCATATATGCTTTTTTTCCCCCTAGAAATTATATCCCCTATAACATGACAGTGATATAAGAAGAGATTTTCCTTCTCTATGCCCTTTCCAAATTTCCCCTTTGACCAACCTTACAACAAAAGGCATATCACTTATTCCAATTCTTTTTATCATCATGAAATGTCCCCCTTTATCTCAGCAAATTCTTTTTCCTTTAAAGTTTTTTTAAGAATCTGATACTAAGATAGACATTCCAGCATTCTTTTGCTTACCTTTGGCATGATGGATCTCTTTCCATCCTTTAATTTTGGTATAGTTGTGTCTTTGTTTTTAGCCTCCAGTAGGCTAAATACCTAATGCATTTTTATTATATTCTGAAAATTTCAGATAATATTTTAAGAAGACATTGAGTTATATTATTTTTCCTCAAAAAGAATTGAGTTTTATGTTGGCAGACAGTAAAGTACCAAAGGAATACATTGATCTGTCAGGCCTTGTTTTAGGCTTTCTTTAAAGAAAACTATTACAGTTTTGTTTTGTTTTGTTTTCACTGTATTTCTAGGTAGCCATCAACCCTAAAATGCGGCTAGCTTTTTGTATTAGGTTGCTAGGGTTGCCACACAAAATCCCACAGACTGGGCAGCTCAAACAACAGAAAATTTTTTCCTCATAGTTCTGGAGGCTGGAAGTCCAAGGTCAAGGTGTTGGAAGGGTAGGTTTCTCTGAGCTCTCTCTCCTTGGTTCACAGATGGCCATTGTCTCACTGTGTCCTCACATGGCCTTTTCTCTGTGTGCACACATGCCTGGTGACTCTTTTTCTTCCTCTAAGGACACCAGTCCTATTGGATTAGGGCCCCATTCTTATGACTTCATTTAACCTTAATGATATCTTTCAAGGCTCTATCTTTAAATGCAATCACCCTGAGGGTTAGAATTTCAACATATGAGTTTTGATGGAACACAATACAGTCTATGCAGTCTTGCCAGATGGCCTTTCTGAGATCTCAACTCAATCTTTGACTTGTTCATGAAGATGCTCCACCCTGGCTGGGCGTGACCACCAAACTCTCCATAGTGTTGAGGACATTCCGGACTTGCTCAGCTCCCTGCCTCCCAGTAGCTATTCTCTGCCTCGTTTCTCATGGTGTCATGGTGGAGACCCAAAGGGGATCTCTATGTAAACTTCTGGATTTCTCTCTCCATGGCTGCTTCTTCTCCAGTACCTTCTCTCCTAAGTCCCAGTCACCTTCATAACTCCAAACTCTAATCTCTTCCTTCTTTGTCGAGTAAAACTACTGTTCTTTCTTGCATTCTATATAAGTGCACCGTATCCCAGAAAATGTTCCCAGGGAGGAAATCTACATAAAATCCTTTGCGTGCCTCCTCTCTCTCAAGGATAGTATCCTTACACTGGATGTTGTTCAATGGCTGTGACTTGTGTTTCCCATATTTTGTACATGACATAATAGATTTTATAGATATTTTAAAAACTGTTTTGATTGTATGTCATAGGTTTATATATATATATATATATATATGTACATATATATGTTGTTTATCATTTATGTGAAAATAATTCAACTTTTTAAAGTCAATTTATTTTGAAATAGCATAGATTAAGTTCCTAGCAAGATGAAGTTTCTATTTTCTATTTATTTTTGTTATTTATTATTATTACTATTTTTTAAAGATGGAGAAAGAGAGAGAGAGAGAAGGGGGGAGGGGCAGAGGGAGAAAGAGAATCTTAAGTAGGCTCCATACCCAGTGTGGAGTCCACCACAAGGCTCAGTCCCACAACCCTGAGATCATGACCTGAGCCGAAACCAAGAGTCAGATGCTTCCCCAAATGAGCCCCCCAGGTGCCTGTAGTTTTTCAATTCTGATTTAATTCCACTGTTGCCTGAGAATTTACTCTGAATGACTCCAATCATTTCAAACTTGCTATGGCTTGCTTTATAATCCAACATATGGTTGGCTTTATAAAATGTTACCTGTGCACTCAATATTTTGTGTATAATGGGCTAAATGAAACTTATTACTAAAATTAACTTCAGTTATATTTTTAAATTCTGTAATTCCCAGTGGATTATTTCTCATAGATTCCAGTTTTCAGGTGAATTTCTCCAATCTCTCTTTCCTCTTCTCTCTTCCTACATTCTTATACTCTCTTGGTCCTATTATTACTGCTTTCCATATGTTAAGTATATGCTAATTCCAATAGCTGAATTATCTGTGGGTCTGTTTCTATTATATATATTTTTGGTTGGCTATTGGTCATTTGTTCCTGTCCCCGCATAACAAATTTTATGTTGGACCCTGCACAGTAAAAAATTATGGAAGTTTGCCTGAAAGGGTTCATTTTTCCTGTTAGGTGCATGATGACCTGGTTATCTCTAATCCAATCAAGGACTGAGCTGAATGGAGCTGAGTCCATAGTAATTGACAAATGTCCACCCACCTCTGTTTTTCCCAGCTCTTAGGGGACAAGCTTCTAGGGATTTTAACTGAAAACCTCTTGGGTGTCCCAAGGCCACTACTCATGAAGGTCCTGAATGCAAATTCTTTTCTTCTCTGTACAGCAAGACTGTTAAAATTGTATTCTGATTTTCAGAGGCTCTTTTGCTCAGCTTTTTAGCCCTGTGCAGCTTCAGAAATGAGCAAAATGTTGAAAGGAAAACCAGCCATGGATCAGGTTCCGTTCTCTTCTCCTCCCTTCTCACTGGGATCTTGCTCAAGCTTCAATTTGAAGCCCTATGAGACCAACAAGACCTTCACGGGCATCTGTGTCTCAAACAGTGGCCCTCTGCCCAGGAAAAGAGTCAAAACTCAGCCTCTTTCACTGCTTCCCAAGTTGGCAAAGGTTCCCAGGGAAAGCAGAGATACATAACATCAGTTCAAGGTCCACATCCTCTTCTGTCTGGAATCTTGGCTCCTCTAGTCCTTTCTGCTTCAGCACGTTTCTGATACTTTAGAGAAATATTTTTGTTTTTTGTTCTGGAATCCTGATTGTTTTTAGCAGAAGCATTGGGCTGCTATTCCATTCTACCCAGAAGTAGGAGTCTGGTCTATTTTTCAATTGAGATGTATATAATGTCAAATAATTTGAGAAAACAAACTTCATTAAGCCTTTATTTATCATGGGAGAAATTATGTAATATGAGCCAAAATGTATAAAATGGAAAATTGGCTATATAAAGAATGATCTAACCTTAGAAAAGGAAGTGGAGTCATGAAAAATGAAATGGGAAAATCACAGAAATATAATTTTAACTGAATAAGAGGATGTGCATTTGTGGATTATAATTAAACCAAACTGTTTTGGTTCTGGATGATGAGATCATAGTTTTTCATCATTTTCTGCATTTTCTAATTTATTTATGATTGAGAATTTGTCACTTTTACAATAAGCAAGACTAAATGATCGTCCAAATACTTACACAGACACAATATTCAATTATTTGGAAGATTCCTTAAGAAGTCCTCCTACACTGACACTACTGAAAAGATGAAGATAAAATGAATGTGATTGCAAGAAACACAAAGTATATCTGGTCATATACATATTCCATGTACACTGAAAAAGCCAGGGGATATAGGAGTTATTTGGTAACATTACTATCAACAGATAAGTGAAATGGATAAATTGTGCAGAGCAGCCATACAAGGTAAACAGCAGACTTATGAAACAGTATGCTTTACAAAGCATGTAAAGAAATATACCATCACGAGGTACGACAGCTAGGAAGGCCACCTGACTTGGTGTGAATACTATGTGTCTGTGAATTCCCGAAAACTCAGTGAGAACAATAATCACAACCAGTGTACAAAATGAAGATCGGTGTCAACTCTCGTCATTAGTCTGTAAGATATAATTATTTGCATATGAAAGTAATTTGTTGGTGCTTGTTAGGAAAAAATACGAAAAGTATTCGTAGGCAATGTGGTTTTGGCTCTGAGTCTTGATGACTGAATAAGAAATGTGTAATCAGATAATGCAAGTGCTTTGGTATAGCAGGAGAGGGAAAACAGAAGTAAGAGGGCGTTTTAATGTCATTCTTAATAGTAACCAGAAGTTGTGAATTGCTCACTGTGTGCCAGGCATGGTGCCATTTTTTTTAAACCCTAGATTGGTTCATGATTTCTTACAACAGTCTGAGAGGAACGATTTTGCTTACCCGATAGGTAAGAAAACGGGAAATTTAAGAATTTTATTTAGTTAATTAGTTTTAAATATTTTATTTATCTGGGGGAGAGAGAGTGTGAGAGAGAAAGAGAGCATGAGTGGGCAGAGAGGGGGAGAATGAGAAGCAGGCTCCCCACTGAGCAGGGAGGCCGATGTGGGACCTGATCCCAGGACCCCAGGATCATGACCCGAGCCGAAAGCAGACACTTAATGACTGAGCCACCCAGGCGCTCCTGTGGCTCTTACTCTTACGGACAAGTCCTATTTGCAATGCCGGCAAGTTCAAGTCCAGTCTGCAATGTGCATTTCAGAATATAGGAAGAAGGAAGGAGCGAGCAGGAGTGGGGAGCATCCCTCTCACAGAAGCAAATGGTTCTCTGAAGCCTTCATCAGACCTTCATGTTTGTCTGACAGATTACACAGAGCAAGAGAGGCTGGGAAGTAAGTGTTTCATAGCTGGTCACATGCAGCTTGGGACAAAATTTGGGTCTTGTACAAAAGGAAGATATGGAGGATAGACATCGGAATGGCAATCAGCAGTGATTTGGGCTTTAATCAAAAACATTTCAGCTTAATCAGAAGAATGAATTGAGAAAGTAGTGGATAAATGAATCTGAAAAGCCAAATCAAGGTTCTAAAGCAAAACAACACAATAAGCTGGTGATGTGGACAGATATTTAGAATTAAGGGAGGAAGCTCAATCTGAGTTTGTAAGACCGAGGGAAAAAATCAGCATTAATTTGTAGATTCATCCTATGTGTGCAGACAGATTTTGAGACCTATGTACATGATTAATTATTATTTTTTACAAGCTACCTGATTCTAAAGACTTGGTGACGGGATCCAAACTTTTCTTAATAAAACCAGTTTTTCTTCTTGGAGCTACAGTATAAGTGATCATAATATATGCTATTGATCTTCTTAAGTGAATCATTTAGGTGCTTCATTCTTAAACCTACTGAAACACAGTGCCCCATTTTTATAACAGATATCGTTTACTGCCCACTTTGCTATCCCAAGAAGACGTTTAACTGGTTTTTAAAGAACTATACTATACCCCACCTAAATATAAGGAAGAAATGAAAAAAAAATGAAAAAGAAATAAAAGAATAAAGGAATGTATTTAAAATAAAAGATTATGTTTTTCTTCTTGGCCACAACTAGACTAGAAAAGCTAACCTTGGAGCACCTGGGTGGCTCAGTGGGTTAAGCCTCTGCCTTCAGCTCAGGTCATGATCCTGGGGTCCTGGGATCGAGCCCCGCATCGGGCTCTCTGCTTAGCAGGGAGCCTGGTTCCTCCTCTCTCTCTGCCTGCCTCTCTGTCTACTTGTGATCTCTGTCTGTCAAATTAATAAATAAAATCTTTAAAAAAAAAAAAGAAAAGCTATCCTTGCCCCTCTGTGTAGCATCATTGTGATGGTAACGGCTATAACAACAGACTAATAGGGGAGTGTTCTTTGGGTGAGATGTTGCTCTGAATTTTACGAACCAGCCTTGGTCAATTTCTGATCAAAACAATGTTAAATCTTTCCGTAATTTATATCTTCGGCATTTCCATGCAAAAATACTTCTTGTAAACATATAAAATGGAGTAACATTGCAGGCTTATGTACTTCTGAATAGGTTCTTAATGCCAGTAGATAGCTGCGTTACCTTCGAAAGTCAGGAAGGATACGAGCAATTCTTCCTCCTGGAGGATTGTCCCATGTTGCAGAATGTTTACAAGGCATGGCTTGTGGGCACTAAATGTTAGTGACGATTAAAAAAAATACCTTTTCACACATTTCTAAAATACTTCCTAAGGAGGCAGTAATGATTTCATTAAGAATCATTCACCTAGATGTTTGGTGTAAAAATTGAAATTTTGTTGATGAATTTAATACTAAATCAGCTCTGCCTTAGAATTGATCTAGAAAGAATGGATGCATTTGATAAGAACTCCCCTGTTCCATGCTTTGGATCTCATTTTATGTAGTTTCTTCTTCCTATTCCTGTCCATAGGACTCAAGCCAGTCAATCTGGGGCGTCAGTTTCTTCATTCACTGAAAGAAGCTCATTAAGTCTATAAACATTGCCGATACGTTAAATCATAGCATAAAGTTTCCTTCTCCTTGATACTAATATTTGTTACCAAGATTCTGTGCCCAGCTCCATCGTTTGATGTCTTCTTTCTGTATGTGCCATTTGTCAATGACTGTGGACTTAGACTTCTGACCCACTGTCCAGTTTTGAT
The DNA here is from genome assembly GCA_004024625.1 of Mellivora capensis. Taxonomy (NCBI): domain Eukaryota; kingdom Metazoa; phylum Chordata; class Mammalia; order Carnivora; family Mustelidae; genus Mellivora; species Mellivora capensis. Next base: position 25,406 of record PISX010004305.1, read on the forward strand.
CAATAATGCTTGACCTTCACTATGCCTGACCAGTCTACATTGAATTTAGATGTTTTGGTACCAGATTATGATTTTTGAAACAAGTAGAGGCCTTCACTGGACACCTCACTGGTGCCCGACTCCTTCTTTCCGTCTGACTCCTGCTTCCGTTGTATCTCCAAGAATTCTAGCTCTCACCAAACACACCCTCTCTGCCCCTCTCCGTGCTCTGCCTCTGCCTTTCTCCGTGCTCTGCCTCTGCCTTTAGGGCTTATCCCCTCACCACTGTCCTCGCATAAAAAACAAAATCCCTTAAAGAGACAAAAAACAATGAGAAAATATTGAGGAAAAGGAATTGAACAGAGGAATCATCAATGTCCTAAAGCAAAGAGACAATCAGAAAGAAATAACAACAATTGGGTGTGGTTACCTCCTCAGTGTGCTTCCTCTTCTCTTATCCCATGACCCCAAATTATAAATTCCCCAAGGACAGGGATCTGTCATGTTGTCTATTGTTTGCTATTGAGTCTCCAAATTTTGCCCGGTTTCTGAACCACAGTAGACATTCAAACATCTGCTGGTAAATGAATGAATAAATGAGTAATGTCATCCTGAGGGGCAGCAGTAGTAAAAAGCAGTTCATGTGAAAGTGGGAAGTTGCCAATCAAGTTGTGAAATGACGCACACATTGATCATAACTAAAATAGTTAAATCAAATCAGTTAACTACTTTGAAAGCCTTTAAAAACAGTACCATTGTCCAGTAACAATCTTTCATGATCAGCAACAGTGTTTACTAGCCCCCAAATATGTATATATAATGTATACAATGACATTACTTCTTTTTTTATTTTTAAAGATTTTATCTATTTATTTGTCAGAGAGAGAGAGATAGCAGGAGCAGCAGACAGAGAGAGAAGCAGGCTCCCCACTCAGCCCGCTGAGCCTGATGAGGACTCCATCCCAGGACCCTAGAATCATGACCTGAGCCGAAGGCAGACACTCAACCAACTGAGTGTCCCACAATGACATTACTTCTGAAGAAATTCTTATGAATTTGATTTAAAATTCAAAATTGTCAGTTTTGAAAGCATGTCATTACATTCCCTTTATTTATTTATTTAATTTATTTGACAGACAGAGATCACAAGTAGGCAGAGAGGCAAGCAGAGAGAGAGGAGGAAGTAGGCTCCCTGCCGAGCAGAGAGCCCGATGTGGCGCTCGATCCCAGGACCCCGAGATCATGACCTGAGCCGAAGGCAGAGGCTTTAACCCACTGAGCCACCCAGGCACCCCATGTTCCCTATTTAAATGGACAGCAACAGCAATCACTCACATAGTTAATTTCCCAACTTAAGAAATTTCCATTTGTTTATCAATGGGTACTTCCCTTTAAAAAGACAGGAATATTATCTTTTTTATTTGAACCTCAACAACAAAATATAGTGCTATATTTAAATTACTTTGAATCAAACATTTCACGCTCCTAAAACTGGCATATTTTGAACTATAAAATAGAATATGTACATTTATAAAAATATTTTGAATTATGGGGTTTCATGCTTAAAAATTAAATAAAAGTTCCATAGAAAAACATTTTTGTGCCAAATTTTGATGTGATTAGAAAAGTCAAGAGATATGGTACTTACTGTTTAGATATGAGTTTTGTATCCTATAACTCTTTTGATACATAAACAGAAAAACCACAATAAAGGTTTCTCATTTAGGGCTGAGTGCTCTAATTTGAATATAATAAGCTAATAATTTTCTGGTCTCCAAGTGAATTAGGGAATTCAGAATGTTCCTTTGTATGGGAAGTCTCAGAAGCAGGAGGCAAAAGATGGCAGCAGTGAGTCGTTCCAAGACCTAGCACTACACGTAATAATTTTACTTTATATATCAATATTATCTAAGTGTGCATTTAATAATATCTTAAGTTACGAATTATTTTAGATGAATAGAGATCACAAATGTTCCAATGAAATCGGGCACAGAGCAAATTAAAGTAGCTCAGGGCATCACCACCCTTCTTAAATATCTCCCTCAGCCCCGCTCTAAGGAAGTTTATCGGGACTGCCTGTGGGTCGTTCCCAAGGACTACAGCTAGTGGAAAGGATTCACCATTCCTCATTTCAAGAAATAACTCTAAGAAACTTAAGAAAATTGTTTTCTTAGATCTGTGTAGGCAGAAGAGACATATATTTCCCGTGGATAATAACAATGCACGTACTTCAATCCAAAGTATAACTAACCTCCCCTTAACACCTCCGCCCACCACGACTTCTTGAATTAAAAGATGTGAATAGGAAGAGGACAGGTGAAAAACCAATTCCTCCCCCCGACCCCCGAAAAAAATCTGACCGAGGGTAAGGTGAGCCCAGAACATCCTTTAAAATACAATGTGGCCTAATGGATACAGGGCTGCTAATTTGTCTTGTACCAAGTACTCCACAGTAATTGAACTGCCTTTCTGAGGACTGAAATACAAAATATAGTTTAACACCTGCTGAAAAACGACCCTGCAGTGTCTTCTCTCACAGGGTTCAGGAGTCTTTAATATGGAGCCAGGCCAGAGCACTACCTCTGGAGGTGACAGGGAGCCTGTATATACGTCCCCCAGTCCTGGGGTTTGGAGATTAGAAAGGAACATTTGCACTGTCGTCAGAAGTCCTTGTCTTAATACCCTGCTCCTTGCATTTGTTTCTACCTATTTAACCTGCCTAAAACTTTTTCCCCTTTGCTTTTACTTCAAATCAGAGTTTAACAGAGAATAGCCCCAGATAAATATTCAAGACATTTAACTTTCTTGGGTGATCTCTTCTGACACAAAAGAGAAGCACTTTGTTAGGGAGAATAATAAGTCTTCAAATTCCTCTGATTACAATTTCCTGTATTCTTTCATGCTTATCTGTGTCTCCCCCACCAGTTCTGGGCACGGCTGGAGTGGAGATCACAATCTCAGACCTTCTGGGATCTACAGGGACAGAGGTAGTGAGCTGGGGCTTAATAATTAGTAGGAAGAGCGTTTGCCCCTGGTCCCCCACAGGGGCAGGCTGCCCTCCCCCTCCCAAGTCTTCCGAAGGTAGTAGAGGAGAGCCCCATCGTGATTTCTAAAACAGAGGGACACAGGCAAAGGCCCAGAGGACTTCCTTGGCACATGACATGGGTCTTGTTTTCTAGCAATTCTTTCACCGTTCACCACGGTGATTCTGCTTGCTTTATTTCACAGCAAGAGAGGCAAAGAGAAGTCTCAATGGTCAATGAGCTGTCAAACCGTGCGGTGATACAGAAAACTAATCTGAAAGTGGAGAGAGCAATGCAGGAGGAGCTATAGGAAAAATGTCCAGAAGGAACAGGTGGAGGTTTCCATTTTAGCCTGGGAAAGGGGGACGAGGAGGAAGAGGAGGTGCAGAAGTAGGAAGACACAAGATGGGGCGCGAGAAGAGTTGAACTTGTCGTGGCAATCTATTCTAGTTCCAGAGCGGACAGAGGTCCTTCTCGCAGTAAGTTCACGCACATTCCAGATTCAAAACCAGAGGGATTTTGTTTAAGAAGAAAGTCTGTCCATCTGCGAAAACATGTCTCCTCTAAGTGCCGGAGGTGACCCAAACTGGGCCGGCGCTGGTGGGTAAGAGCGCAGACGGGTGTCCTGCCCTCCCTGCTCTAGAACCTCAGGATTTCAGAACGTTCATCTCCACCCAGTGGCTGCATGCACGCTCAGCCTGCCCCCTACCTCCCCCAACGCACCCCCAGGCTATTCTAGAACCCCCGCCACCCCTGCCCCTTTGTTTGCAGGCTGACATCTGCCCCACCACAATAAACGGTCAGCTTCTTGCACGTGAACGAAGGGAACCCCCCCTCCCCGGGGTTCCAGGCCTTCCCCGGGTCCCTTCCAGCTTTCTCCTGGTGGCGAGCATCCACCCATCTCGAGGCCAGGCAGTGCGTTCGCGAGGACGCTCGGCCCTCTCCCAGCCCGCGGCCTCCTCCCCTCTCCCCCGCCGCTGCTGCCGCTGCTGCCGCGAAAACCAGGAGAAGTGGAATGCGCACGGCGAAGCGCCGCGCGGTCGCGCCGGCACTGGGCATGCTCGGCACCCAGGGCAGGTTTGGGCGGCGGGGCGGACGCTTCCTCACTAGCCGGGCGCCCGAGCCGGCCGCCGAGGCATAGGTGGAGGCTGAGGCTGCCGCGCGCCGCGGGAGGAGCCTCGCCCTCGGCGGCGGCGGCGGCGGCGGCGGCACAGGTGGCGCGGGCCACGCGCGGGGCGCTGCACGGGAGCGCTCGGCGCCGGGCGCCGCGGCGGCCCCAGGCTCGCGCCCGCGGCGGCAGGCGGCCGAGCGGAGCGGCGGGCGCGGGGGGCGGCGGCGGCGACGGCGGCGGCGCCCGGAGCCCCGAGGAGCCTGGAGGAGCCCGGAGCCCGGGGAGCCCGGAGCCCGGGGAGCCCGCGGAGCCCGCGGAGTCCGCGGAGCCGGGCAGGGGGCGCTGCGCTCGCCGCGCTCGGAGGGGCCGCCGGGCCGGGCGCCGCGCACTCGCGTCGGGAGCCGCCTCTCCCCCGCGGCGCTCGCCCCTGCTCCCCGCCAGTATCGCCCGTCCCGCGGCCGCGCTCACACAACAAAAGCGGAAGATGCTGCAGTTGGGCAAGGTCAGGACCTTGCCCTGAAGCCGGGCGGCGGCGCGCACGCCTTTTCCCGGACTGAGGAGCTGTCGCCGGTGGCGGGTGCATGTTCTCCAGGAAGCAGTCGGGCGCCGCGCCGTTGGGTGAGTTGCTTTCGCTCGGCTGCTGGGGCCAGGCGCATCCTCCTCCTCGGCGCCGCCGGTGGGGGTTGGTCCTCTGCTCCCGGCCGGCTGGCGGCTGCCGCGCGCTCCTGCCAGCCGGGGGAGGACTGCGATCGCGCCCTGTCCCCTCTCGGAAGGCGGCTCTGCTTGGCTTGGGGACCGGGGTTAGTGCCTTTCTCGGAGCGGTTAGCAAGTGGCTTCTCGCGTGCTCCCCCTCCCTGCCAGCCCTCTCCCCCGGCGGAGGCGTATATAGGGCAACACCAACAATACTGCTCCCCGCCACCTTCAAGAACAGACCCGTTGCCTTCGTGACGTCCCTAATATACGGAGAAGACGGGATGGGGGTGGGGAGGACTTCCCTCTAGTCTTTTGCCCTTATGTTCAATGTCATTACGATGTTTGGCTAGACCAAAATGGAAATACTTAGTCATATGCGTCCATGGCCGTTTCTTCGGTCTCCCGCTGCTTGCCAGACCCAGAGCCCCTTTGGTCTATATTTAGCGGTTTCAGAGGAAGCCTTTTCAGCTCGATTCACAGGTTTCGGGGGCTTCTGCGTCCTGACAATAGATAGCGAGGCTCTGGAAAGCGCCGCCTGAAACCCAGGTTTGGAACGCTTGTGCATGTGTGTGGGAGATTGCGATGCGATATTTGGGTGATCGGTAATTAATGGCTGAAAGCAAAGCTGCTTTTCTTTTTCGCCGACCTTCCTCTTATTCTGGTGTGTAATGTGTTTTCATCGATTGCTGCTCAGCTGGTTCGAGCCGCTACGTTCAGAATTAAGTCACTGGAGAGGTGGTGCAGCCTCCTTGGTCCTGTGGTAGGAAAACAGTCTTAGGGATTTTGGGGGTGTGTGTGTGTGTCTGTGTGTGTGTGTGCCTATGTGTGTGTTTCCAACAAAGAACAGCTACTTCCAAAATGCCTAAAGTTGTGTTGAGATGTAAATGGAGGGGAAGTGAAGGGTGGTGTATGTACAGAAAAAGAGGAGCAGGTTGTGGATCCAAGATGTTTTGTTCCCCTTGTGTGCTTTGGTTGAACTGATCTGATTTGTTTTGGCCCTGAAAGGTGTTGTTAACGTGCGCGCCCAATGTTATCAAGCAAATACGTAGGTGTAGAAAAGGGATATGTTATAAGCCTGCTGTCGGGCCTGACGTGCGTAGATTTTCACTTTTCGGAACTATGTGACCAATATTTAAGATGCTTGCAATTTTCTGCACCGACTTCCATGAAAATAGGGAGGTGGTCAAACTACGAAGAGTTCTCGCATTGTGCATCTTTCCCTCTAGCTCGGAGTCCGGTGGTAGCCCAGTCTGTCTCCTTGCAGTTAGTAATTCACCTACCGGCATCAAAGGCTTTCAAGCTGCACCACTTCTAAAATCCCAGGGAGAAGTGTTTGATGTGACTCACGTAGAATTACAGGGATGAACCTATGCATGATTTGGGGGCTCATTCTGGGAGAGTGAGCAGGCATCCTCAAATAGGGACTGGATGCTTTAAACTACCTTAAATTCTTTGCCGCACGCAGAATCCATTTTTAATGTTTCAGGGGAAAATATTAAGTGGCATCCGTACTGCTCTGTGGGTCACAGGATCTCAGGACTTGAATGAAGACGCCTGCATTCCGAGTTAGATGGTGAAATTGGGCAGGCCTGTAATTATACAACTAGCAAGTCTCAGCGTTGCAGGAAGGACTAGCACACTGCATAGGGCTGGAGCCATCTGAACGGTGTGGTTAGCTCTGTGTGTTCTACTGTGTTAGTTCCACCTTCTTCACATCTAGAAAAACTCCCCAAGAGCGCTTCGAACACATTGTTGTGCTCACTGCTTTGTTTTAATATAAAATTTCTTTCAAAAAGAAGCACAAAGTGAGGGAGACGCTCCTTTTCTTTTCTTTTTCCTTTTTCAGTCTGCTGTTCAGTTTTAAACATGACTCTTAAAGGACTAGTAGATGTTGTTCTGTGCTTGGGTTTGTGTGCAGAGAGCCGCCGAAGAGCATGAACAAAACTACATGTGTTGTATATGTGAGTTTTATGTTATATTGTCGATTGAAAGTGATACTACCTGATTGAATGGCAATTGTAGTAAGCACATGAGGTTGTTGCTCTAATAAAATTGTCATAGTCTTGCGGAAAGGAGTTATTTAATTTGGTGAATGTTTGTGTAGTTGTACCACCTAATCATTATAGATGTCACTAATGTTTTCATTGTTTGTAATAAAAGTCATGCACTGTCAAGTTACAATATTTCCATCAACTCCACATCTTCCGCAGTAGAATGCAAGCCAAGACTTTCTCCCAGTGAAATGGTTCATCGGGGAGAAAATGAAATTCCAATGAAATTAGTTGGAAAAGGCAATTTATAGTTTTGTTAAAAAATTTCTAAGGATAATGTCACTTTCATAATGACCTTTAAACTTAAAAATGAAGTTAATCGTATTTTCAAATATAACATTAGTTTTGACATACAATTGAATATGCAGGGCTCTCCTGAAAATATTATAGAACTCGTTACTTCCCGTGGTGCTTTATCAAAGTTCTCTTTGATGTGGTATGCATTTAGGTGGGATTGTTGGTGAGTTCTGTAATTTGATCAGGTTTTCCTTATGGATGAAAACAGTAAAGCTACATTTGAAATCATTTTTGGTAATTTGTAGGTTAGGTCAGCTATCCTTTCTGTGGGCCAGTGTATCTGGTTGTAACAAGCCCGTTGGACTAAAGTGGAAACTGTTGCATTGCAAACTGCCAAAATTTTTTTTTTCCTTTTTCTTTTTCTCATGACTATCCACAGGAGGTTTGGACAGTCATTTATGATTGCTTTTCTGTGGAAACATTATTTTTACTTCTGTGGTGGGGAATTAGTGATGCTAGTATGCTCTTCCTGGAAGATTTTTTTTTTTAATAAAGATTTTTATCTTTAGAAGATGCCACATAGTTGCAAGTATTTCAACTGGACCACTGAATTCAGAGAATGAATTCCTTCTGAATGACCATTCAGAGCGTGAATACCGAGAGAACTCAGGCAGATATTCTTAAATCCAGTATTGTCACAGAAGGTGTGGTACAAGGGGTCCTTAATGGCTGATTCACAGGTTAGAAATACATTTTCAGGCCAAATTCTTCGTTGGCTTGCATGGTGGTTTTCATCATCCATATTCCAAAGCTGTTCTCAGGACTTCGATGGCTTTGTGATAAGTGTTATGTGGATGTGGGTGAAAAGTTAATTTGAATGGGAACAGTTCATGATACTTGTTGCTGGCTTCAAGTTTATCTGATTACATGCCAAAGCCACAGCTTTTTGTATTAATGTAAAATATTAAATGTGTCATAGATAAATAGCTTCTATCACATTGTCTGCCAGTCTAACCCACTGATTAATACATTGCCTGGTTGGGTTTCATGAATCTAATTATGTTCACAAACAGTGCCTCTGACACAGGAAACTCACTGAAATATTTTATTGTACTGTGCTTTTAGTCCATTAAAAATGTTAAGACTCATAGCAAAAACGTGTAGTGATGACACTTCCAATTGTTTATCTTTGATCATATAGCTGTTGAGTATGATCTCAAGCTCCATATCACAGTTAATTGATTTGTAGGAAATGTCCTCGCTATATTAGGATATTCAAGTTATACACTATATCAATTAGTTTTTGACAAATTGCAAACAGTATTTCCTAGAACCGTTTCATCTTAGACACATGTTCACGTGTATCCCTTGGTGAGGTTCCTGAGAAGTTATTTGCTAGATGAATTACTTCTATTGGAACTTATTATTTCATTAATTGTCATTTTATGTCAGAAATATATTTCTAGAGGAAGAAGTTGGGCTTCGACCTACAAAGATTATTTATATGTGTGTGTGTGGGGGTGTGTGTGTGTGTTTGTATAACATATAACATCTATATTATATATAAAATACATATCTAAAATAATGAAACATGTTTATATTATAATGCAATGCTATTTGGGATTCTGCTTTGCGTAGGTGTAGACAGAGATATGGAGTGAGCTCTGGCTTTGGGTGGATCCCAACTGTGTCTCTTTTTAGCTGTGTCCTTGACCATTTATGTGATACTTAGACTTAAGCTCAGTTTATTATTTTTCAGCTGTAAAGTGGGCACAAAAGGAAAGGACAGAATATCTGAAGAGATTGATTTCTGGGTAAAGTAAATAAAAGCATAAGTGGCTTGTAAATTATAAACATTTACACAAACACAGGAGATATATATCTGTTTATTAAGAAAGATACTTATACTTCATTTGTGTGTTACTAAATGTTATATAGGCCTCCACCCTCTCTAACAAAAGCTATTAAATGGATATATTCTTTCTCTATTGCTATTGTAATATTATTTTATTATGTAGGTTTGCGTAAAGTATATTGAGTTTCTGGTCTACAGCATACCAGTCTTTTACATTTTAAAATATATATTAGTTAAGCTAAAAGAAAAGCCAATTATATCTCCCACCACCATTATTTTTAAAAAAAGATTCTAGGGGCACCTGGGTGGCTCAGTCAGTTAACCATTTGCCTTCCGCTCAGGTCGTAATCCCAGGTTCCTGGGATGGAGCTCTGCTTTGGGCTCCCTACTCATTGGGGAGTCTGCTTCTCCCTCTCCCTCTGCCTCTCCCCCAGCTTGTGCTCTCTCTCTCTTCCAAAATAATAAATAAAATCTTATAAAAAATGGAAAAAGGAGTCAGAAATTATAAAATTTTGGTATTATTATATCGTTGATAGTGTTATATCATTCACCCAATTAATAGAAAATTTTCTACAAGATTCGTACAAACAATATTATAGAGAGTTGAAGAAACATGACCTCCCTTTCTATGAGGTCACATTTGAAACATGTGCTCTGTTGGGAACCACAGGGAACGAATCCCCTCATAGTATCATTGTAACAAAAAAGAAAGAAACCTTAAAGAGAAGACCCACTCCCCCTATTAAAATCAACTTTTTGAAATACAAGTGAGTGCACTGGGACCTTGTGGACAATACATGGTAATTTTCACTTGTTACCTCCCTCTGAGTATGTTCAGGAAAGTGCCAGCTCCTCTGGGTTTGAACATGCCCAGCTCCTACAGGAGAAGCATGATCTTTAGCAACATAATTTTTACAAAAATAACATTTGGATGTATCTTAGAATTTGTTACAAAATGTGACCTGTGTAACAAGAGACTAATTTATCTTAAGCCAGAAAAACATTTTGACAATAAATACGGTTATTTATATTCAAACTTATGTGTTGTTGTGGGAAGTGCCAATTATAAGTTACCAGAGTAAAATATGTGTTATAATAAAAGACCTTTCTGTTTTTTGGCTCAAAGTAAGTGGTGAGCCAGTTATGTTTGGTTAAATAAATATGTGTCAAAATTTCTACATATTTCACATGATAACATGTTACTAGGTAGGATGCTTAATTTGTAGCATTAGATGATGAAGAATAGGTAGAATTTAATCCTATCGTTGAAATTAGCTAATACATTTATCTTGCATAGGTAAGGGCTAGAGTTTTCTCATTAATAACTTTTTTTTTGCTTAGTAGATGTGATTATCATAACTGTCTTTCAAAAGTTGATACAGTAGGTATATATTAAGAAAATGCATTTTGTATCCATGTTTTATATAGCTTATTCTTTTGGTTTGGAGGTTTCAAGTAATCTTACAATACTTATTGTAATCTTTTTTCTTTTAAATGTGCAACAACATAAATCACCAAAAAGGCATACATTTATGTTAAATTATAAAACGTGCCAAAATGTGGATTTGGGGTGTCCTTAGGAAACTCAGTAAGTAGCATCCCAGAACCCTTACAGTTTCTGAAAAAAGTTGGTATTTTGAAAGAAAAAGAAGTAAAGGAGTAGCTACTGTGGGTGAAATGATCAGTTTTGATTAGACGTAGCTGGGTGTGAGGCCAGATGACTACCCAGGACCTTGGCCTTCTCCCATCCTCTCTCTCCACAGGGACAGAGCAGTCTCTGAGCCCTAGAGTCTAGCCTTGCGTCTCTGCAGGCAGGAAGATCTCTAGAGGGAGGAAGGAAGGAACTAGCCAAGATGCTTCCTTTATTTTTCAGAAACAGAGAAAGTGAAGGGTTGGAGAGAGGCCAGAGTATCACATGAATTAAGTTCCCTTTACCTGGAAAAATATCAGAAGTAGGCAAGAAATGTTCCTCATTGACATGGTTTATAAAGAATTCTGGTTGTAGAATTCTGGATATAATAGCTTCCACCGTATTTTGCTTAGAAGTTGAACTCCTTAAATATTTTATGGTATTTTGACACTGTATCAGGAATTATCAGGAGAGTGTCTAATGTCCTGGCTGATTTATAGAGAGTATGGTCCATGAAGTTCAGCTGATTATGTATGGCCAACTTTAAAATAACTCACTCTCCGTGTTCCCTCCCTATTCTCCATGTTAGACTTTGACTGTCAGTAATTGGATGGTCTTGTAAGTGGTGAGAATTGGGTATAAAAGGGACAGTGTCATAATCTGACTTCCCAAACTATATATAAATAACGATTCATGCGAGCTATTATCTACAGCACTTTCTACCCCAGTGTAGATAATTTAGAGTTTGGTTGGTGGTTAATGTTTAAACTTTTAATAGGAGCAAAAATGGACACCATCAGGAAAGAAGAAAAAAGTGAATTTTTAAGTAAATGTGGTGTTTTATTTGACTCCGAGCATGACTACTCAACCTTAAAAAAGCTCACTTCTTAAAATATATTTTATTCTTCTCTCTCAAATATTTTGTTTGGACTCTCAAACATTAGAGTAACCTAGCAGTCTTTACCTTCAGAAATGCAATAATTTAATTTCCAGGAAGAGCAACTTCTTTGGCAGCAAACCAAGTCTCCCAAATCCAAGAAAACCAAAATCTAGTCTCTTGTCTCTAACACAGTCCTCACTGGTGCTGACTCTGTTGTGGTTTTTAATTTTTTTTTTTTTTTTTTGGTTTTTGTGTTTTTGAGTCGCTGGATAAGGAGGCTGAGTAGAGCTCCAGAAAAGCAGAACAGTGAAATGGGCATCATCTGAAAAGTCTCAGAGACACTAGAAACCATGTCATGTTTACCCAGGTCAAGAAAAGTGGTGCAGGGAGCTTGGGGCTTGTAGTGTGTGGTTCAAACTCTTTGGTTTGAGTTGGGTTGCAAAAGAGTAATGATGTTCAGTGCACCATAGGTGCATAAATAGAGTAAGACACCTCTATCCAAAGGGACATTACACAGTTAGGGGTTATCTCTTCCAAGAAACTGGGAAGTGTTCATGATACCGGAGGTGAAGAAGGTTAAGCAGAAAACTGTACTGAATATGATACCCAGCACACATACCCATAGACACACACACATACAAACACAATAACATAGCATTAATGACAAAGTTTCAAGTGTTTTGCTCTTTGTTTATTATTGGTCCATCAAAAACACAATTGTTTGTTATGCGTTACACCATTACACAGAAAAAAAAAAAAAGCATGCCTTTAAATTTTGGAAAGAATATTATATTTCTGCTTTGGGAAAAGTTCGTTAATTAGCTGAATGCCTGGCTGAAACCAACAACATACATCCTTTGAGTGTATATTACGTATATCCTGTTCAGTCTACAACTAGATTTTCTCTGTTTTTAAATTAAGAGATGTATTGAGTTGGTTTAGCCAAGTTGGTGTTTTCCTGAGAATTGTGCAGTGTATTAGTGAAATATTTTCTTGTTTTTGAATAATGTTTTATTCTTTTTTTGTTTTCAAAAGTAATGCACGATTATTAGAAATTTGAAAATACAGGAGTGATGAAAGGAAGCTAAAGTTCATGCATGATCTCAAGTCACAGAAATGACTCTATTTTTAGTAGAAATGCTAATCCATATACATTTTTAAATTCAGAAGATTCTTCATATTCTGTTTTGTTACTGTTTAACATGTAAAGTGGCTTTTTTCATATAATTTGCATTCATTTTTAGTGTCTGTTTTCCATACCTTTACATAACATCATTTACTTTAAATAACTTCCTATTTTGGAAGATTGGTGGCATTTTCATTTTTTTGGTGGGATATATGATGCTGTGATTAAAGCTGAATAGCTTTCATCAGGCTATTTTCAGTAGGTTACTTCATAGAAATGGATGTTTTCAAGGCTGTTGATATATGTTGTCAATTTGTCCTGCAGAAAGGTTATATAATTTACATTTCCTTCAGGGAGAGAGGAGTGTGCCAGTTTCCCTGTGATTTCAACAACTGGGTATTATAATTAAAAAAAAGACAAAACCCAGGCAACACATTCCAGTTAGGGGGAAAATTGTGTTTTCCTGTGATTTAATTTTCTTCTCTATGAATATGGTTAAAGTTAAATCTTGCATGAGTTTATGATGCTCTTGTAATTCTTTGTAAATTGTCTTTTTGTATCTTCTGCATATTTCTCAACTCGTTTTTGCCTCATTTCTTACTGATTTATATTATCTGTCTAAGGTAGTTGTATTACCCTTTGCCATGTTTTATCAGTTTATTCCTCATTTTATTCTTATTTTAAAAACACAATTCTGAAGCTTATAGTTAAATGTGTTCCTTTTTTCTGGGGGGAGGGGGTCCTCTTTAAGGGAACATTTGCTTGTTCCCTGATTTTGTGTGTACCAGTAGTGAATATGACAATGGAGCAAATGGTGGAGGGAGTACTTAATAGTTGTATTCTGACTTGATTGAGTTCATCTTTTCTATTTTTTTTTTTAAGCAAGTGGATAAGTTACTATTGAGTGTCAGTATTGGTGATGGGGAGATAATTCCTGTGTTTTCAGGTTGTTCTGAAGGCAGTTAAGACACTGTGGATTTCGGGGCTCCTGGGGGGCTCAGTCAGTTACGCCTCTGACTCTTGGTTTCAGTCCAGGTCATAATCTCAAGGTTGCGAGATCGAGCCCCGTGTCAGGCTCCGTGCTTAGCGTGGAGTCCTTGAGATTCTCTGCCTCTCCCTCCACCTCTTCCCCTTCCCCCATTGCACACACACATGCTCTTTCTCTCTAAAATAAGTAAGAGAAAATCTTATTAAAAAAAGAGACTGTGGACCTCACCTACACGGTGAAGAACTTAGTATATTTGTGAACCTCAAACACCTTATTAGCTATTTCTACTGTTAAACAATAAAGATGACATATCTTTTTCTCTAATTCTGGCCTTTGCTTCCTCCACATGAAGCATAATTACACACCTGTACGGGTCAGGGACCTAAACGTGACAAGCCAGCTGTTTGCCCCACCCTGGGGCTCACGGGTGGAAGCTGTGTGTGCTGTGTTTCAGTCTGTTTGGGAAGAGTAAGTTAAGATGTCCTTCTTAGGCAAATATGTGATTTTCTATTTCACAGATCCCATAGAAATACATGTATATTTATATTTCTTTTCTTAAGAAGAGTATTTATTTTAGAGAGGGAGAGAAGAGAGCGAGCAGGGGGCAGTGGGAGAAGAGAGAGTTCTGAAGCAGACTCCCCGCTGAACACAGAGCTCCATGCGGGGCTTTGATCCCAGGACACTGAGATCATGGCCTGAGCTGAAATCAGGAGGCAGATGTTTAACCGAATGGGCCACGCAGGTGTCCCCATACGTATATTTCTATATCATATCCTATGCGTTCCCCCTAGGTAAATCATGTTCCTTTCTCTCTGGTCATATAGGACCATGCGTCTCTCCACCCCACCCCAGACTGGTCATCTGTCTTTTTATCATTGATCCTCAAATCCTAGGACGTTAATTGGTGCATAGTAAATATTCCGTGAATCATGATGGGCCATACATCCAGTCTTGTTTTCTTTTCTTTTCTTTTTTTTTAAGATTTTATTTATTTGACAGAGAGAGGTCACAAATAAGCACAGGGGCTGGCAGAGAAAGAGAGGGAAGCAGGCTCCCTGCTGAGCAGAGAGCCCAAGGCGGGACTCGATGCCAGGACCCTGAGATCATGACCTGAGCCAAAGGCAGAGGCTTTAACCCACTGAGCCACCCAGGCATCCTCCAATCTTATTTTCATTGTCAAAACTGGTTCATAAATGAGGGTTTGTTTAGTTGCTTTTGGTTCATTTTGGGTACTGGGCCACTGTGCCATTCTGGAGGGAATGCTGACTTAGGATTCTGAATTCTGGGATCCAGATTATGGAATCAGTTGCTTTCTCTTGTGACCTTGTACCTGGACCTATTTTGTCATTTGCTCCTTAGGGTCAGCCAACATTTACAGTATTTTTGTGGATGTGATATGATAATTACAAATGCAGAAAGACTTTGGGAAGCATTATCATAACAAGCATTTATGTATGAAATAGATTCCCTGAAATTTGTGTTGTGTCTTAAAATCAGGGTGTTTGTTTGTTTGTTTGTTTGTTTTTGGTAAGCTGGAATCAAAAGATTTTCTTGTCTGTAAAACTAAATCTCTGACCTCCATTATTAATATGGTTATGAAATGCTTAATCCCCTAATGGTTGTGAAGATACGGCTACATTCCATGCCACTGGGTATCCCTTAGAGGAGGATTTCTCTTTGATCCATCCCTGGAAGTAATTCCTGCTATTGCCTTATACCACTTCAAAAATTGTGTCATACCAAATTGGCTCCAAAAAAGTTCTCTCTCTCTTTTTTTTTCTTTTTGCACAGATATGTGCTGCTTAAAAGAGTAGTAAAAATGAAGCCCTATTGTTCCCCAGAGATTGAAGTCTGTAGAAATGTCCCCAGAATATTATTTTTTCTCCTGGTGGGCTGCCGAGTCTGGCGCCTGGAAGGCTTTATCAGAACAGTTTTAGAAGTGTGAACTGTAGCTGGCTTCCATTTTTTGAGCATATTTCCTTAAATACTTTGAACAAAATTTCAGAGAATTCTTATCACTCTAACTGTAGGCTGCCAATAGGAAGAAATCATGTGTAAAGTTATGAAAAAAGCTTTAATTTGTTCCCCTGGCTCCAAACTTTTGAAGGAAGTGCAGGAGGGAACTTGGTAACCCCTCAGCGAGCGTGTTCCTCAGTGAGGAGCAAAGTTTTAGGGACTCAGGCCGAGAGGCTGATGATGGTTTTGCTTGTGCTTATAGTAACTTCAGACACAGATCTCTCTCTCTCTCTCTCTCTCTCTCTCTTTAAATTTAGCTTAAGGCAGGTTGCGTGAAGAAGTATAGTGATTCTCTGTTTCTCGGGGTAGCAGCTGAGCAGTTCCTGGGGTGCTCGTAGCTTGTACATGTGAACCCCCGAACGAAACAGAGTGTAAGAGGATTTGGGGGAAGAGGAAACTGACCCCTGGGGAAGCTTGGTCTTAGGTGACACCCCTTCTTCATCCACAAATACGGATGATGGAGGCAGAAGACTGTGTTCTGGTAACTTCTGATAGAGGGATAAGCGGTTAGTAACCCCTGACAAGCAGTGTGGAAATGTTAAGAAGTGAGAGGGAGCAGGAAGCTTAAACTAGTTTTGGCCACGGGAGTTTTTGATGGGCCGGCCAGCTGGGCATGGAGGCATCCTTTCCGTGGACAGACTGGGCTGAGTATGAATTTTGAAGGAGCAAATATGTTTTAAAGAGTAGCAAATGGCAGGCTACTCCAGGACCAGATGATCCACCCCGCTCTGGGTGGTCGAGCCATTTTCTCCAGTTGAAGAGTAGCTACCTCTGTCCTGCTCTAACCCGGGTTTCAAGCTCAGATTGCCACGCCCCCTTATTTCCTGTCATTTCTCCGAAATCCTTCCCCCACGTGTGTGCCAACCCTGTTAAAATGTATTCTGTAATTGCAACTAAGACTCAAGAGCTTTCAGTACTGCTCATAAAGACTTTACATTTTCACGGTGGAATACTGCGCATTTATGTGGCTTCCTGGTGACTCCTCAGAATATGCATTTTCTCCTGGTGGTTCGACCTCCAGAATGGCAGGTGAGAGAGCGGCGGGGGGTGGGGGGGGAGCAGGGTGACAGCCTGACCCGAGGTGCTATCTTGAGCTGAACAGGGTGTGTCAGCAAATACAAGCAAAGCTAGTCCTTTGAGCTTCACAGCATGTTAGTCATTACAAGTGCCTCCTCGTGTTTTATCTTTTGAAAGTGTGGCTGAGAATTTTGAAAACAATGGAACAGATTTTAGAACCAGTAGTAGGTTGTGTCACTTTTGCTTGTTCTCAGAGGCTCCTTAGGTGATAGTCATCTGAGTTGAAATATACACGCTGTCCCTTGCCCGTTGCTCATCACGGGAGCTGATTGAGATGTGGGGGACTCAGGGTTTGGTGGCTAGAGGATTGTTTTTTTTTTTTTCCTTCTAAAATTTTATTTATTTATTTTTATTTAGCTCTGACCCAAAGAAGATGCCTTTGACCTCAGTTATATCCAGCTTCTCCCACTGTGTGATGCCCTTTGCTTCCGCTTACGTTTTAGAGCAAAGCGCTTTGCGGACCGTGAGGGACCCTTCTCTTTCCTCTTGGGTGTACCTGATTACTTTTCAGTATGTGTGCCCATGGCTTACAGTCAAGAGCTGCCTGTGTACTGAAGGAGTCATTTCAGAGTTTCTGCTTGCTGGTTTTCCTGTTGGCCGAGTGGTGTTGCCCCTGCGTTTACCGCTCACGTATCTCTGAAGTTGGGGGTCATTAGGTGATTGGGAAGAGCTTGGACGACTTGGACCTCCGTTAGGAGGCAGGACAGCGCGGCCAGGTGGGTCATCCTGGTGCACGCAGGGGGTGCCCAACGCTTGGCATTGATACCGGTGGCATGTGGGAAAACTTGGCCATCGTCATGTTAAGACACGAAGCCGCACGCACACGTTAAGCTAAAAAATACAGATGCAGTGTGAGATTTCAGGTGTTGCGAAGTGCGGACGTGCACGGAATTAGAGAGCACGTCGTGATGTCAGAATTTGTGAAGCTGCTTGTGCTGCCCCAGGAGGAGATGGTAGAACATTTGGGCAGCGGGTCTCTGGGCTGCTCCGTAGCCCTGAGTAGAGGACAGGGTGCCATGCGCAGTGGCCATAAATGTTACCTAAGTCCAAATGTAAGAAGGTGCCATGTTCCCCTTGGTCACAGAAGTTAGGGAAAATGTCCAATGGCTTGTCTGCTGTGATGGTGGAAGGACTTCGCTAAATGAAAACCCTATAGGGGACAGACAGTCTTGTTCACTCAGGCTGCCATAGCAAGATACCGTGAGCTGGGGGGCCTAAAACAACAGACACTGATTTCTCACACTTGTGGAGGCTGGAAGTCCAAGATCAAAGATGTGCCCTGAATGGGGTCCTGTGAGAGCTCCCTTTCTGGCTTGTAAATGACCACTGTCTTTCTGTGCCTTCACATGGCATTTTTTTGTGCGTGTATCGTTCTCTCTTCCTCTTCTCTTAAGATCTCTAATCCCTTCAGGAGGACCTCATCTCATGACCTAATCTAACCCTAATTACCTCCAAATCCCCAGCTCTAAATATCATCACATTAAAAGAGTAGGGCTTCAACATATGCATTTTGTGGGGACCCAAACTTTCCACCCATACTGCCGACCACAGGGTAAAACCAGCAAGGTGCCAATGGCCAGGAAGGCCCAGATTCCAGGTGGCAGGTTTGAGGTGTTCGATATTGCAGGAGTCCCTGAGTGAATGGGAATCACTGACTGATGATCTGAGTTATTATTTGAGGTATTTTAAATGATTTTTTTTTAGTTCACTTTAAGTGTTTTTCTTTGATTTATAAATTATAGAATGTGACACACGGAACAGTACGTTAGACAGAATACCTGGGTACAAATTTCCATATTGATTAACATACAGTATTCCAAAAGTCTTTTTTAAATGATATTTTTAAAGAATTACATGGATGTTCCTCACCTTTGTTGAACCTTTCACTTCTTATCACCTTCACTCTTAAAAATGCTGATCCCAGCCCCCACCCCCTCACCAAGATTTCTGTAGCAGTCTCCTGGCCAGCCACCCTGCCTTTCCTGTGCTTCTTTGAAGTTCATCAGCACAGGCACCTGGGTAGCTCATTTGGTTGGGTGTCTGCCTTCAGCTCAGGTCGTGATCCCAGGGTCCTGGGATCGATCCCTGTGTCAGGCTCCTGCTCAGCAGGGAGCCTGCTTCTCCCTTTCCCCACCTCCTTTTGTGCTCTCTCTTTCAAAAAAATAAATAGAAAATAAATAAATTTTTCTTTTAGAAAAATAAATGAGGGGCACCTGGGTGGCTCAGTGGGTTAAAGCCTCTGCTTTCGGCTCAGGTCATGATCCCAGGGTCCTGGGATCGAGCCCCGAATCAGGCTCTCTGCTCAGCAAGAAGCCTGTTTCCTCCTCTCTCTCTGCCTGCCTCTCTGCCTACCTGTGATCTCTGTCTGTCAAATAAATAAATAAATAAATCTTTAAAAAAAAAAAAAGAAAAATAAATGAAGTTCATCTCCACAACAGCTGAAGAGTTCCCTCTATATCCACTTGTATGTAGTCTTTGCTTAGAACCCTGGCAATGGCACCCACAGAAAAAAGATCAGCTCCTTCCTGTCTTACCTCACCTACTTCCTCTCCCATTGGTTTGTTCCATGGCAGCCACTTTGGCTATCTCTCTGTCTCTCCTGCCCATCTCGCTCAAGCTCATCCTCCCTCAGGTTTCTCACCTGATACATACCCTGTTTTATTTTCTTCCCAACATGTTAGAGAATTAGAAATTTTCTCATCTACTTATCAGTTTGCAAGTTTATTTTCCTGCCTTTCCCCATTAGAATGCAACCTCTTTGAAGGTTGGTCATTAAAAAGACTTTGAAATTCATCTTATACTGATGTGGCAAAAGTAGGAACTGACCAGGATCAATGCCTACCTGGCTTCAAATAGATATGTAGGATAAATTTTTAATGTGAAGTAATCATTGAATCATATCACAGATATATGTTGAAACAGGAAGACAAGATAGAAGATAGATCATCTATCACTGAATGAATGTCAGAGACCAAAGTGATGGTTGGTTAGGAAGAGCTGATGCGTTTCCATGTGCGGGTCTCATATAATGCTTTCACCTACCCGGTCAGCTGTCATGTGATTTCCTGACATTCTCAAGTATAACAGGCTGTTTCTCAAAGGCAGATCATCTCCTAGTAAATGGAATATAAATATGCCAGGAATTTTGTCGCACGAGGACATTAAACTTACTTCTAGAACAAAAGAATAGACATGTACAAAGTTTACTTTTTCATTGAACAATATTCATCATCTTAGAGAAAGCAGGGAATAGGAAACAGGGAAATGTTGGATTTAGAGGAGAACTTTTAGGATACTCGTTTGTTAAGACATTATCTTAAGAGAAAGTATTGATGAACATAGGCAAAAATGGGAAAAATGATCATATAGGATTATCAGAAGTAGATTTATTTTCTTAAGGTGAATTTGTATTACATTCCCCATTATATTTAAATTGAAGATACAGTCTGTGATTTAGAATATTGTCAACTGAAAGAAAAGTAAATTATTTTAAAATTATGACATTATTGAAATGGTAATCTTAGCATAAGCCCTTGAATGATATATGTTAGAAATTCTGTGACTTAATAAAGAATATATGTTAATGTGTCATGAACATATTAAAATATCAGAAGCCAATTTATGTACTTCAAGAGTGATTTTTTCATGATTGCATGCTTACTTTTATTTCATCTCATACGGGAAGTGCCTGTAACTTAGAGTTAACATTAATAGGAAAATAAATTTTTGCTTTTCTAAACTTTCATATCTCACATTTGGACTCTGCTATCATGAAATCCTCTTTTAATTTAAATTAGCGATGTCTTTAGTCAAATTACGTCTTTGAAAAATATAAAGCCTCCACATAGAAAATTAGCTTAAAGTTATTAAACTAGTATCATTAGATTGAGGAGATTTCTCTTAACTAACAGGAGTATTTTAAGGTTTTTGTTTTATTTTATATTGTTGTTACCCATTTAAGCAAAAATAAGGATTAAATTATTTCTTATTGTATTGGCTGCATCTGTCTGCTCCTTTAGCTTTTGAGTCGGTCCGTAAATCATCTGAAAGTAATTGAGACAATTTAGTCTTGGGGAGAAACGTGGGGGTTTGTAACCAAAAAGGTGTCGTCCGGGTGCATGTCCAGATGCTGGTCTCCTCAGGAGGTCCGTGGAAGAGGCAGTCCGTCTCCTTCTCACATGTTTGGCTGTTGACATCCAGCATGCTAATAGTTTCAGCTCTTGGTTTTGAGTCTTATTCGAGGAGAGAAGTGGTACCTTCACCTGCTTGTGTCCCAAGGGCAGTACATGCCTCGAGAAGGTTTTCGTTTATGAGTCATTCTGGGAAATCCAGGCCTACATGGCTGTATCCTTGGGAGTATTAGGAAGAACCATGTGAAATTGCGGACATGCAACTTTCATTGACCTACAAACATGGCAGTTGAAACCCAATCAGTAATCTCATTAATCGAGGCTCTAATTAATAATTGCAAAGTTACATGTATACTTTTTCCCTCTGCCATTCACCATTTATTAGGTTAATAACAAAAAAGAGATTCAAATTCTCTTGTGTTTTCAAGTACTCAGGGAGATGTGCCAACTCTTGGGTCATGGGGGAAACTGCTGATTGGATTAAAGTTGGCAGGGCTAGAAAGAATTAACTTAAATCCCTGAGAAACTTACAGAACTGTCAGCTGGTGTGTTTGGCCCTAGGGAGTGGGATGCAGTCTGTCACTTTCTGCCATAGACAGTTACTGTTATCTTCATCATTGATTCAATCTCCTCTGGGTTTTTTGTTGTTCTTGTTGTTTTTGTTGTTTTGTTTAGCTTAGCTCTAAGCTTGTAATTTTGTTTTTTTTTTTAAAGCTATATAAGATTGATTGATTTAAAGGAAAACAAAAATTAATGTTTTAATATTTTCATGAGACTCTTTTCTAAGTTTCCATGATTTTTTTGTTCTTGAACTTCAAAATGTGACATGATTATTCTAAATTATGTTAGAATTCATATAAAAATGTCATTGGTTTATATAATTGAAGCTCCTGAGTCTTGTCCAAATGTTTTCTTCAAACTGGATATGCTGGTAATACTGAATTGGGGCATTAAAATACAATTTAGTTTCTAAGAATATAAGTAAGCAGTTTATAAAAATTGTCAATTAAAAAAATCCATCTGATACCTGTGATGTGATGGTTTGAAAATGGCATTTGTCTTTTGTGACTTCTTCCCCAAAACTTAGAGTTCCAGTCTAATCATGTGAAAAATATCAGGCAAATCCCAAATGAGGGATGTTGTACAAAATATCTAGCTCAGTATTCCTTAGAACTTTCAAGATCATCAAAAACGGGGAAAATCTGAGACCTGGTCAGATTTTCCAAGAGGAGCCCAAGGAGACATTAAGAGTAAATTTGGTATGGTGTCCTGGATGGGATCCTGGAATAGTGAAAGGACATTAGGGAAAAATTAAGTAAATCTGAATAAAGTATGGGCTTTAGTTAATAATAATGTATCAGTACTGGCTCATTAGTTGTGACAAATATACTAATGTAACATGTTCATAATAGGGGAAATAGGGTGTGGGATTCTCCCTACCATTTTTGCAATTTTCTGTAAACCTAAAATGACCCTAAAACACAATGGTTGTTTTGCACATCTGATTTTTAACACTGTAAATTTTTTTAAATGCCTGCTCAAAGATTTCAGTAATGGAAAGGATGATATGTTTTATTTTAATAGGCTTGGACGATATCCTAATACCTTGAAATTGTTATTCAAATTGATTTATTAACTACTAAATAGCAAATCAGCACAACATATTTTTTATCATCTATGTTGTGGATTTATGGTTAAGGTGAGGGAAGGGAGGGAATGTCTCAAAATTACTGAAAAAAACATTAAAAACCTTTTTATTCAATGATGGCTTACAGTTATAAGATATAGGTAATGCAAAACTGCAAAATTTCTTCCTTAATGTATTTTGTTTAGTTTATGGCTTTTATAGGAGCTAAGGGCATTGCCATTTGTTTTGAAAATATTTTAATGAATGAAAATATTTTAACAGGGAATCTTTGCTTCCTTCCATTTACAAAACCAGAAACAAATGTAACTAATATTCATTTTATGAATTGTCTTACTGATAACTTTTTAAGGCCTTGTCCCTGGTCCTCTTACACAACCTACACAATCCTCAGGATGTACTTTTGTACCTAGCGTTAGAGTCGCCTGATTTACCAAGTGAAAATACAGGATGCCTAGTAAAATACGAATTGCTGGTAATCAATAGTTTTGTTTTGTTTTCATGATAGATATGTCTTAGGTATTGCATGGGACACACTTATACTAAAAAAACACTTGATGTTTTCCTGCAATTCAGATTCAGCTGGACCTACCTGTGTGCAATCTGTTGGGCATGATAAGACCTGCAGTTCTCTTGCTTTAATAATACTGAAAATAATAATTATCATAGTTCTTGAGCTTTTATTATATGTTTCGGACTCCCAACACTTTTCTTGTGATAGAAGACCTTCTTTTGGGTTTACTAATTCTTCCACATCATTGTGTTTTTTTGTTTGTTTGTTTTTTTAAGAGAGAGAGCAGGCAAGAGAGAGTGCATGCAGGAGTTGGGGGGAGGGGCCGAGAGAGAGGGAGAAAAAGAATCCCAAGTAGTCTCCACGCTCAGTGCAGAGCCTGACCCGGGGCTGGGTCTCACGACCCTGAGATCAGGACCGGAGCAGAAATCAAGAGTTGGACGCTTCACTGACTGAGCCATGCAGGCACCCCTCAGTGTCACTGTCTTAAATTCATTTTCTTGTACTAAGCCATTTAGTCTTAACCTTAACCCGAAGTGAACTCTTTAGAACTTTTGTTTTTCATCCACAATGGACTGTTTCATATTTTGTCTTTTATAATAATCATCTGTTAACTTGTCGGACATTGACCTTGAAGAGAGAATCTGTCATAATCCTCTGGGTGCATCATACAAATGAGCATAATGTATTAAACATTTTATGATTGAGTAAGGAGATTGTGTATTCATTAGGATAAACTCATTTGTGCTGCTTTAACAGACAGCAGCCAAATTTCAGCAGCTTAAAAAGAGTAAAAGTTGGTACATCTTCAGCATGGGTCGGTGAGAGGTGAGAGGTGAGAGTGGAGGCTTGGATAATCCGAGGCACTCCAGGACACAGACAGTGGATCATCATTATAGTGAATTCTTCCGTGATCACAGAGCTAGGGAGAGGAGAGTGGAAAATTGAGTCACCTATCACTCAACCCTGTATTATCAGCCAGAGGGAGTTGTGTGGCCATGCTCAAGTTTC
Source organism: Mellivora capensis (assembly GCA_004024625.1). Classification (NCBI taxonomy): domain Eukaryota; kingdom Metazoa; phylum Chordata; class Mammalia; order Carnivora; family Mustelidae; genus Mellivora; species Mellivora capensis. The sequence goes on from PISX010004305.1 coordinate 49,369, forward strand.
ACCACTGAAGGAAGCTCATCCTACCATATGCCCGAGGACAGGGAGAACTGGGATACTGGTGAGCAGCCCTCAGTACAGCACGGAAAAAAAATACTGGTAGGGTCTTTGAAGGAGAGTTGGACAGCTTAGAAATACTTTAATTTTAGGAGTTATGCATGAGCCTACAGTTTTTATTGGGAAAACAAATTTTGCTTCGGAATTCTGGTACATAAAAGAAAAACTGAAGAATTTGTATAAAAGAAAGAAAAAGATAATAAATGTCAAAGTCTCATTAATGGCCCAGAATAGGGCATGAGTCATGATTGGGAATAAATATTATGATAATGCACTTAGATGAAATCGTAGCACACTCCAAAGTGGTCTTGCTGTTTTTCAATATTTCCGTGAAAATGAATGTTTCTGGAAATGCTGTTCCCACATGTTAAGAGAAGGCAGATCAAACTCTTCCTATATATACATACATATGCACACGCACATATATATGTATATGCAAATGTATGTATATATAGTTTTTTAAAAATAAACTTGCAGACCTGATTTTTACATTTCATTTTGGTGGGAACAGCGGGGACACTTGCCCGTTTTCAGTGCCTCTCTTCTCTCATCTCATTTGTTTTCTGTTGTGTACTGCCGCCCTGTCATTGCCCGGGCCCTCCTGTCCTTGCGGAGGACCCCGGGAGTCGGGGCGGTGGGGCGGTCAGGTTCCACCTCTCCCTTGGCTTCCGTCTGGCGCGCCCCTCCTGCCCCACCGTCGCCATGGAAACCGCGGGGGCTGGGCGCGCGGCTCCGCGGAGCGGGCGGGTGGCTGGAGCTGGCCGAGGCCATCAAGGAGGGAGGAGGCCTTGAAGAGCCCGGGAAGAAGCTCCCCGTGTAGTTGCGGAGACAAGACCGAGAAACGTTATTAATTTGAGACCTCCAGGCTCGTGGCGAAACTCCCAGGGGGCCCGTCTCAGCTCCCGCCTTGCAGAAGGGCGCGCCGCACGCCCTGGCTCCGGGCTCCCGAGGGCTGGTGATCTCTGTTGGGGTCCGAGGACATTGGAGGGGGACGGCGGGAGGCCCAGGGCTGGGCAGCGGCTCCCGTGGAGCAGACTGCCAGGCTCTGATGAAATAATAATTTGGGAAAGACGTAGACACCGGATATCCCGGTCAGTGGTTTTCAGGCTGCAGACTTCAGCTCAGGGTTCTGCAAAGAAGTTCTCGCCACTTTTGCAGGTTTACACGCGTGGGAGGAGGTTTCTGGTGGAATTGTACTATTTGAGATCTGGGGGGTAGAACACCGCCAAACATTTGCTTCTTCTGTCTTCTCGAAGCATCGCTCTACCCTGGCGATGGGAGGTGAACAGAAGTACAAATTCCTTCTGTTTCTCGGATTGCAATGAATCCTGCCCTACTGGGGCCCGACCTTTTCTCCGGGAGCTCATCCCGGGACAAACGAGCAACGTTTTACAAGAAATACACATAGTGGTGTGGAGAGAGAACACAGAAGGCAGAGAAGAAATCCTTTAGGGAAGAGAACTGAGGAAAATAGATAATATTTATAATAATAGTTTTTTATAACTGTTATACTATGTTTATTAATACACATTGATGTAGTTTTTCAAGTATAAAATGAAAAACAATTCAGAAAAAATGTAATTGCATTTTTGAGTGTCTCTTGTTCCAAAATTTCTATTCCTTTGTGTGTGCCTCTGTGTGTGTGTAAAGTAACATGTTAAGCTGGTCTATAAGACACTTTTAAAAGAAGAAAGCTTGGATAGAAGATAATTTTCTTTTTTTTTTTCTTTAAGATTTTATTTATTTATTTGACAGAGATCACAAGTAGGCAGAGAGGCAGGCAGAGAGAGAGAAGGGGAAGCAGGCTCCCTGCTGAGTGGAGAGCCTGGACCCTGAGATCATGACCTGAGCCAAAGGCAGAGGCTTTAACCCATTGAGCCACCCAGGTGCCCCAGAAGATAATTTTCTTCAGTATTTCTTTTCTTTCCTCTTTCTTTCTTTCTCTTTCTCTCTCTCTCTCTCTCTCTTAAGGTTTTATTTATTTGTCAGAGAGAGAGAGCAGCAGGCCTAGGGACAAGTGGGTTCCCCTCTGAGCAAGGATCCTGAGGTGGGACTGGATCCCAGGACCCTGGGATCACGACCCCCGCAGAAGGCAATTGCTTAACTGACTGATCCACCCAGGCGTCCCCAGTATTTCTTTTCTTATATGCAGGATTCATTTATGTGATTCCACCACACGGAAAGACGCAGAAGTTTACATGCTGCTCTTTGGCGCTTACATACTTTTAGTTATTAAATGGATTTATATGTCATTTTATTCTAATTTGATGTTTGTAATTTGAAATTATATTTTTCTTGCCTTTTCCTGTAGCACCTTTTCCCAAATGCAAAAAACCATTAGTCCTTCTCATTTGATTTTCTAATGTCTTTGTCTTAAAGATCAGTGATACTCTCAAGAAAATATGATGATAATAATGATGAAGAAGATTATCATTTTATTATCGAAAGTGAGGATTTTTCTTCCCAAACCTTTTATTTTCCAGCTGTGGATTGGGCAGCAATATGAAATAAAAGCTTCTTAATAATAGACACTCTAAACATTGGAGATAATCTACAAACATATTCGAATATTGGTGATACAGTTTAAAAACTACTACTGTATCTTTTGATATATGCTTTTACAAATTAAATATGATTTATTTCTTATATGCTTGATTTATAATGGTAATTCAAAATTATTTTCAAACGTTGACTTTGAGACATCATAATACATTTTGGAAAATATAACCAAATGCCAATTAAAACAGCACATAGCAAATTCAAAGAGTGTAGCTAGTGCAGTATGTGCATTTAATGCATATATTATAAAAGAAGAATAATTGAGAATTAATGAGCTGAGGGTTCATCTTAAGAAATTAGGGGGAAAAAGGCAACGAGCAAAATGAAAGAAAGCAGATACAAGCCAGCTATTATAAAAATGCATACTACAGTCATTCCTCAGTATGCTTTCGTGCTAGGAATTTGTTTTATCAGTCACACACCACTTACGTATTTACAGTGGAGGGGATTTGATATAGGAGAATGGGTCCATAGCTGAGAGAAAAGCCGAGAAGTCAAATAAGGAGGCAGGGAAGTAACCCAGAGACAGCATGACTCCCATTAGCCTGGGTCCGTGGTGTTCAACCAGGGACTCTGCCATCCCTCTCCCCCACCAGGTGACACTTAGCAATCTTTGGAGACATTTTGATTGTCATGGCTGGGTGGGAGGAGCTAGCGGCATCTAGTAGATAGGGGCCAGGGATGCTGCTGAACATTCACGATGTGCAGGACAGCCCACGTAACGAAGAACCACCTGGCCCCAAAAGGTCAGTAGTTCTGAGATTGAGAAGCAGTGGCCTTGAGAGATGGGAGAAGGCAGTGCCCCCAGGATCCAAGGCCTGGAATTCCCAGAAGGAGAGGACCATCTAGCCGGACGTCAAGCCGCGGGAGGGGATGCAGCCGCTGTCAGAGAGGCCGCTGGAGGTGAGAGGAAGGAAGAATGATATTCTGTCTCTTCCCTCCTTCCTTCCAGCCAGCCTCTTGGCAGGGCCTCCCAGCGGCTGAACTCAGCTGGAAGCCTGCCGGCGGGGCAAGCCGGGATGCTGGACAGAGTCAGGAAGGTGCAGGGGTGATTCTGAGGGCACTGGGGAGGCGCCAGCCAGCAATTCCTGTAATTCCCAATATTAACAGATGGAGGAGGGACCAGGGATCCTTTCAATCGGTGTTTAAAAAAGAGCACGTTTCCAAAACTAGGTTGTAATTAACAATCTATAGTAAACTAAGACTTAAAGTATATTCTTCACTTAAGTAATACTGAAATCCGAGGTTCATAGTATCATTTTAATTGCAAAAACAAAAGTATATTTGCTCTCACCATTTCTTAGACCACAGATATCACAATAAGACAAGAAAAGACAAAAGAAGCAAGGGATTAGAAAAGAAGAGGAAACATTTAGAAGTTATTTGCAGAGAATATAGATGTTTACATTAACTAAGGATTAACTATCAAAACTATGAAGCTATTTCAACAAGTTTTCTGGGTAAAATATCAGCATGTTAAGTATGGCTTATTTTTTTCATGCTTGACTTATAGTGATAATTCAAATTACTTTTACAAGTCAACTTTGAGACACTGTAAGAAATTTGAGAAAATGTTTGTAACTCAGTGCCAGTTAAGATGGAAAAAGTGTGAAGTAAAGCAATGCTGGTTTTGAATGCTTGTTAGGTCCATAGCATTAACAAATGCTCATGAACGTATGGTGTGTTTTTCAGAGCACCTTTTCTCCAAATCCGGCTTTTGGACTATTTCTCTCAGCTTTCCTTTCCATGCAATGTTATCTTTCTGTTTTGTTTAAATCTTTATGTGCATTTTAACGTGTGCGTGTTGGTATTTACACACCCACATGCACACAGAGTTTGTTGAAGGAATATGATTCTATTGATTTCAGCTCTGTGATTAAGTGTTAACCTTTTAGACTTTTAAATGGATTCTTCCTATGAAATGCATTTGTAATCCAAGTTACCTTGTTGAAAGATTATGTATGCAATCAATAAATTCACAAATCTATATATTTATAAGTATATAATTATACACACAACATAGTCTTCTGTTCTTTCAGGGGAATAGAAATATCAAACTCTTGCCTATCTTGTCTCCTACTTTATAGGAATAGCACCGAGTTAAATATTTTATACATGCTATTCATGATACGGCTGTTATAAAAATGGAGAATTCATATACCTTAAGATTTGGTCTGTTTAATTTTTTATCAAGTTGTGCTCCCTTAAGACCACTGTGGAAACAAAAACATACCTGACGGAGAGCCAGCATTTGGCTTTGATGATCTCTATTGCTTTCTTGCTAATGTTCATAGATTGGAGACTCAATGTGCTAGTGATTCTAGTAAAACCCAGGGCCTGTTCAATTCACGAATCCCCATGCTGAGGTGTTTTGGTGGGTTTTTTCTCTGCGAAGCTCTCAGGATGTTTGGTTGAGTTGTGTGTTCTTAGAGCAACAGCCACAAGAAGCAGTGCCCTTGGACAAGTTCAGTGGTCAATTTAGGGCCTTAGGAAGTGACATTTGAGGCTTCCAGGATAAAGGGTGTATTCGTGAAGCTGGAGAACTCGATACAACAATAGACTAATGGCTAACGTCTGCCGAGTGTTGGAAACTTAGTAGAACGTAGGTTTCTGTCAGAATGATTTCATGATGTGGAAACCTTTGTTCCTAAATGGGTAAAGACTTAGCAGTTCTATAGGAAAATTATTTCCAAATTACTGAAATGAAAGATAAAGCCGAGAATCGTGTAAGAGGTTAAAAATATTTTGTTTTCCACTCGTGCAAACCTCTTTGGGATTTGATAACTGTTTCAAACTTATTTGAAAGTATCTGCTTAATCACCAGAACATACATATTTTTTTATATCTAACTTCAAAGGTGTCTGGGTTATACTTCCCTTTGAAAATTAGTGACTTGGGGCACCTGGGTGGCTCAGTGGGTTAAGCTCAGGTCATGATCTCAGGGTCCTGGGATCGAGTCCCGCATCGGGCTCTCTGCTCAGCAGGGAGCCTGCTTCCTCCTCTCTCTCTGCCTGCCTCTCTGCCTACTTGGGTTCTCTCTCTGTCAAATAAATAAATAAAATCTTAAAAAAAAAAAGAAAAAGAAAATTAGTGACTTGATTTATTTTGATTTAGCACAGGTTACCTGGGTAAGGGATTTTGTGGTGCTAATTTCCTAAAGTAAATGTTATTACACTTCATTGGTTCAATGACATTTGATATTAATAGCATGTTTTTGTGTGTTGTGGGGGTTATGATAAATTTCTCACAAAGAGGTCATAAGTAGGACAGAATTTTATCATTAAAGGTTGCTATTATAACTTAGAAATAGGGTAGGGGTTTAGTGTATGGTTAATGAATTCCAAAGTTTGCTTTCCCCGCCCCCTCTTTCCTCTTAAACCAAGTTGGTAAAAGTGCTCAATATTGCATTCCCCGCTGACTAGCAGATCTTGAAAATCTATGTCAGTCATGATATGACTGTCATGAGAATGGAAAACTTACATTTTTGTGCACAAAATGACAATTTAACCAAACTTGTGATCCTTTTCCCACAAGTAGGGAAAAAATACCAAAGTTGTTCTCGTTGGGACCCAGATAACATTAGCAAAAATGGAAATGCAAGAAGTCTGATTTTTACAGTTTAGAAGAAAATAGCACTATCAAATGAAATGAGAAATGTCGGATCTTTTATGTAGGTCTTACACTTCAACTATGGAAGAGTTTCCCTGCAAAGAGAAGAGTCTTGTGTCATCACAAAATGCTGGAGGGTGCAGGGGGAAGGTAGGATGTATGATAACCAACATGGATTAACAATAAGCACCTTGAATGTTAGCAAACACGAAGCCAATAGCTTGTTAAAAAAAGGCACATGAGATATAGAAAAGAAAATAATTTTCATATATATCATAATTTAAAACAATTATCACATTAAATTCTTGTTTAAGAATTTAATCTGAAGGACAAATTTAAGACTAGTTATCAAATTTAGGACTAGCTACCAAAGTAAGACTAGTTACTATTATCTGAATATTAAATTTAACCTGAATATCAAATTTAAGACTAGTTACTGTTACCATAGGGTTTTCTCCACATATAACATGTATACTCTTAAAAATAATAAAACATCTTCATATTCTTCCATATAAATTAGTTAAGTATTTCTCTAGAAATCTGCAAATAAGTAGCTTTAAAAAAGGAAGAATATCTTTTATTTCATTTTATTTTTTTCAGTGTTCCAAGATTCATTGTTTTTGCACTACACCCAGTGCTCCATGTAATACATGCCCTCCATAATACCCACCACCAGGCTCACCCAACCTCCAGCCCCCCTCCCCTCCAAAACCCTCAGTTTGTTTCTCAGAGTCCACAGCCTCCCATGGTTTGTCTCCCTCTCTGATTTCCCCCAACCCACTTCTTCTGTCCATCTGCCCATGTCCTCCATGTTATTCCTTATGCTCCACAAGTAAGTGAGAACATATGATAATTGACTCTGTCTGCTTGACTTATTTCACTCAACATAATCCCCTCTAGTCCCGTCCATGTTGACACAAAAGTTGGGTATTCATCCTTTCTGATGGAGGCATAATACTCCATAGTATATATGGACCATATCTTCTGTTTCCATTTGTCCGTTGAAGGGCATCTTGGCTCTTTCCAGAGTTTGGCGATTGTGCCCATTGCTGCTATGAACATTGGGGTATAGAGGGCCCTTCTTTTCACATTAGTGTCTTTGGGGTAAATACCCAGTAGCGCAATTGCAGGGTCATAGGGAAGCTCTATATTTAATTTCTTAAGGAATCTCCACACCATTTTCCAAAGTGGCTGCACCAACTTGCATTCCCACCAACAGTGTAAGAGGGTTCCCCTTTCTCCACATCCTCTCCAACACATGTTGTTTACTGTCTTGCTGATTTTGGCCATTCTAACTGGTGTAAGGTGGTATCTCAACATGGTTTTGATTTGAATCTCACTGATGGCTACTGATGATGAACATTTTTTCATGTGTCTGATAGCCATTTGTATGCCTTCTTTGGAGAAGTGTCTGTTCATGTCTTCTGCCCATTTTTTGACGTGATTATCTGTATTGTGTGTGTTGAGTTTGAGGAGTTCTTTATAGATCTTAGATATTAGCCCTTTGTCTGTACTGTCATTTGCGAATATCTTCTCCCATTCTGTGGGTTACCTCTTTGCTTTGTTGACTGTTTCCTTTGCTGTGCAGAAGCTTTTGATCTTGATGAAGTCCCAGAAGTTCATTTTCGCTTTTGCTTCCTTTGCGTTTGGAGACATATCTTGAAAGAAGTTGCTGTGGCTGATGTCAAAGAGGTTACTGCCTATGTTTTCCGCTATGATTTTAATAGATTCCTGCCTCATGTTGAGGTCTTTTATCCATTTTGAGTTTGTCTTTGTGTATGGTGTAAGAGAATGGTCAAGTTTTATTCTTCTACATATAGCTGTCCAGTTTTCCCAGTACCATTTATTGAAGAGGCTGTCTTTTTTCCACTGGATATTTTCCCTGCTTTGTCAAAGATTATTTGACCATAGAATTGCGGGTCCATATCTGGACTCTCTACGCTTTTCCACTGGTCTATGTGTCTGATTTCGTGACAGTACCATGCTGTCTTGGTGATCACAGCATTGAGTAAAGCTTGAAATCAGGCAACATAATGCCCTCAGTTTTGTTTTTCTTTTTCAACATTTTCTTAGCAATTCGGGGTCTCTTCTGGTTCCATACAAATTTTAGGATTGTTTATTCCAGCTCAAAAAAGGAAGAATATCTTAAGTCCATGTTGGTTTTCCCATCACCTGTGCCCCCCCTGGAGGAGGTTATAGTAGATGTTCTCCTATGTTCATTCTATTGCCTGCAATTCTCCCTTGCCAGCAGTGGGGGTGTCTCACCTGCTGGTCCTTCTGGGGTGGACCGAGATTTGTTGAAGTAAATACACAAGGCGGCTGCCAAACTGCTCATGTTCTCCTTCTCACCTTCTTCCGGAGCGGGTGTCACAGGGGTAGCCTCTTTTCCGATCCTTGCCCAGTTGCTGGAAGTTGTGGAGGGGCTGTGGCCTCCTGTCCAAGCTTACTGTCGGCTCTAGCAGCAGTAAGGCGGGGTGATATTTTCCATTCTATCTGGTCTCTCTTAATTGGTTGAGAATGGGGAGGTGACTTACGTGCAACATGTTCATAGGGATTTTAACTTTGTGATAAAGTAGTAAATTCATATCTAGTCCATAAAATCTCTGCTGACTCAATTCGCCTTTAAAGATAAATTTATAGGGGTTATTGAGAGGAAGCCTCTTTACCCACCAGTCCCCAAAATGCTTAATCATTTCTCCTTCCCAATAATGGAGTAGGAATTTTCAAGAGAAAACTCTTAGCGTGAATGTCTCTTATTTTTAGGTCATCTTGGTGCTCAAAGTGAATTGTGAAGAGTTGCTTCGTTTTAATTTACTAAGATGATAACATCACAAGGAGGGACCCCACAGTCTGTGGAGATCATGTAGACACACAAGTAAAGCCTCTAGAGGGTGCCAGAAAGTCTGTCTTTGGTACAGTTGATAAGATAAACTGTCAGTTAAGTTTCTAAAGATTTCTCCATCTTTTTCTTTTCTGTAAAGAAATAGTTGGTTGTAAATCTGATGGTCCTGAAAAAAATGAAACAGTAAACAGAAAGAAGGGAATCCATGAAATGAGACCATATTGAATTCATTTTGTGTAGGTTTGCTTCAAAGTGATAAAGGGAATGAGCTTTTTGGAGGTTTTGAATGTAAATGTCACAGTCATGAAACCAACACTACAATCAAGTGACTAACTTGGTCTAGTCCTATCACTTTCTAGTGTCACAACCACTTCACTCCGAGGTTTGACAGTAAAGGCTATTATTTGGCCATAAAACTGGAGATATTGGTTTGACATTAATGAGTTTATTGTTTCAAATTACTGTGGACTTAACTCTGCTTGTCTATTACATGCAATATTAATATTTTTGATGCAAAGTAAGGATCATTTTTAATGTTAAAATATTTCTTTCCCCCAAGTTTTCAAATATTCTTTTCCTTCTTGGCAAGAATACTTTGAGTGTGGTGTGGACTGTCGGGTTTCTGACCACCCAGCATTTTCATGTTAATATTGGCTGCAAATAATCTGTGGGACCTTGGGCATCGCATTCAACTTTTCGGGGCCTCACATTCCTTGTCTCTAAAACGGTGCCGTCGGCTGCCTCTAGCATTAAGTGGTGTTTACAGTCTATTTTATTATTACAAATGGAGGGCTTTTAATGTGCCAGGCATCATTTGTAGTCATTTATGTCATTAGCTCCTTGAACTCCCCCAGCGACCTGTGAGGTAGGCACCATTTTTGTCTGTCATACAGATGAAGAACCTGGGGCACAAGCCATGGAAACACGGGAGATGATGTTTTCAGCTGCTGTGACGAACTACCACAGGGTACAGGGCTCAAGCCACAGACATTTATCTCCCACAGTCCTGGAGGCTGGGAAGTTTCAGATCAAGATGCCCGTAGATCCAGTGTCGGGTGAGAGCCAGGTTCCAGGTTCATAGATGGTTGTCTTCTTGCTGTGTCCTCATGTAGCGGAAGGGGTGAGGGAGCTCTCTGGGGTTTCTTCATAAGTCTCCTCTGTGAGGCTTTCCACTTTGATCACCGCCCAAAGGTCCCATCTCCAAATACCAGCACATTGAGGGCTGGGATTTCAACAGACGCATTTTGTCAGGGGGGGATGCAAACTTTAAGCACATTGTGGGTGACTTAGATGGAAACCTCATTGTTGGGTCTCCAGTGAGGGTTCATTTCCCACTAATTGATGTTAGGGAGTTCTGTCTTGATCAGTCAATAGTAAATTCTGCCTCTGTACCTGACTTGGAATGTGTGGCTTTCCCTCTTTGTACCAGCTTTCACTTTCCTGCCAGCTCTTGCACAAGCATGTCCTGGGGCTAGCTCTGCGTGACTGGATTGAGTCAGCACAGGGGGAGGTAGCAACAGGCAGGGAAAAACATCCTCTGCTCCTCCCAGAGATGTGGAGGTGACAGATTTTTCTTGCTCTGCCTTGAAAAAGCAAGCTTAGCACCCTTCATGCATTTTTAGCACTTCCTTTTTACAGGGCATTGAGCTTCGGGAACTTTCTATTTGTCATCAAGCTAATATTTAAGTCAGGGACCTTTGCAGAAGCATATTCTGGTCGGCGACTCTGGCTCGCCGGTATTTCCGCCTGCACAGACGAGTCATGAGAACCGCCGTCTTTCCATCCTCACTGAGAGAAATGAGCACTGAGAAGGACCCCCTTTCACATGGAACAGGGCGTCCCCATCTCAGTGCTGTTGTTCCTGTGAGCCCAGAATCTCTTCGTGGTGCAGGCTGTCCTGGGCCCTGTGGGAGGCTGGGCAGCAGCTCTGGCTTCTACCCACTAGATGCCACTAGTACCCCACCCTGCCCTTGTGCCCAACGGTCGTGTCTCTAGAGCTTGCTACGTGTCTCCTGAGTGGAGACGCCACCCATGGATGAGAACCAAGATGTAGATTAATGGGGCTTCCGGTGGACCCCCTCCTCCTGCCCCTGAGCAGCCCCACGCTGCCCCGCTGGCCCTCCCCATGAGGCTGTTCTGGGGGATGCAGCAGGTTCCAACATGGCCGCTTTTCCTGTTCGGTCACCCTGCGTGTATTTGGCGGGTGGTTATTGTGGCCCATCAAGGTCTCCCCAGTGTTCTCACAGGGCAGACATCTTGAGGTTTTCATCCCCCAAAGGATTAGCTGCTCTGCCATGCTTCTGCAAACCAATTTCCTGATTCCTTATTATTTTTTCCCCCTCATTTTTGTTCCTCATACCTCAGTGCCCCCTTCGGGTGCTAAAATAGGGAATGTGCTTGTGCTTGGCCCGATTGCTTTGTCTGTTCACTCTCAGGTGCACCTCTTGGGCAAGATGATTTTTAAAAATACTTTTCTATTGTGGCAAAATATATAGAATATAAAATCTACCGTTTAAAGTATTTTTAAACATATAGTTAAGTGGCATCATGTATATTCACAATGTTGTAGGACTGTCGTAACTGTCCGTTTCCAGAACTTTTCCTCCTTGCAAGTAGAAGTTATGGACCCATAAAACAATAACTCCTTCTGCCCCCCGCCCCGTCTCTCCCTGCCAACCGGGGGCAATCATTCATTCGACTTTCTGTCTCTATGAATTTGGCTATTGTGGATGCCTCCTATAAGTTGAATCTTACGGTGTTTATACTTCGTGTCTGACTTATTTCCTTTCACATGATGCTTTCCAGGTTCATCCGTGCTGTGGCATGCCCCAGAAATCCATCCCTTTTTGTAGGTGAATAATATTCCGTTGCATATATAGACCATCTTTTGTTTATACATCCATCTACTGATGGACACTTGGGTTCTTTGCACCTTTTGGCTGTTGTGAATAGTGCCGCTGTGAACATGGGTGTATCTTCTTGAGTCCTCGCTTTCAGTTATTTTGGGTACATGCCAGGAGTGGAATAGCTGGGTCATAGAGCAATTTTAACTTCTTGAGGAACTGCTGTACTGTTTAACATGGTAGCTGTACCATTTTACGGTCCCATTGGCATTGTATACGAGTTAGAATCCTCACCAACACTTACTGCCCATTTTTAAAAATTATAGCCATCCTGATGGATATGAAGTGGTATCTCATTGTGGTTTTGATTTGCATCTCCCTAATCACTAATGACATTGGCCATGTTTTCATGTGCTTCTTGGCCATCGGTATAGCTTCTTTTTACAGAAATGTTTATTCAGGTCTTTTCCCATTTTTTAAAAAAGATTTTCTTTATTTATTTGACAGAGATTGCAAGTAGGCAGAGAGGCAGGCAGAGAGAGAAGGGGAAGCAGGCTCCCTGTTGAGCAGAGAGCCCAATGCGGGGGCTCGATCCCAGGAACTTGAGATCATGACCTGAGCCGAAGGCAGAGGCTTTAACCCACTGAGCCACCCAGGCACCCCCCTTTTCCCATTTTTGAATTTTGTTGCCATTATTATTAGATTGGATACTTCTGAAGAACAGATAAATTCCATGGTCTTGATTCTGAATATCTCATCATCTAACATTAGAGGCTGTTAGTTTGCTTCATTTAGTTGATCTGAATTTCATCTACTATTAGGAGCTCTGTCCCGTCATGAGTGTTTCCCACCCGAGAGTGCTCTGAGGTGGGAATCCCCGCCAACACCGATCACAGTGGGACACGCGCGGGGCTGACGAGCAGTCCAGCTTCAGATCTTAGTGGTGGTCCTTGTGATCATCAAGCCGCATCCCAGGAAGGGTGGCTGCAGGCCCGCGACCCCAGCTGCTCAGACTTGACTTTTTACCGTGGCCGTGCCTGCAGTGGGCATCCGTGTAGACTGGAGGGCTCGTACCTGCATCCCACTTACCTCGCGCCCACTTGTCTGTGGTGGTGTACACAACAGCATGGTAAGCCTTGACATGAGTCAGACTTTCCATTTCTTGGTGAAAACTGAACTAAAATAGGGCTCATCCTAAGCATTTCTCATAAATGTGAGGGTGGCAGGGTTTTCAAATGGAGCTGGAAATCCTGTGCAAATGGAGGCAACCCTTACAGTATCGATGAGAAGAAAAGAATAATGATGGCGAAGTGACTCACAAGAGGTCTCATGTGATTGTGAGTCTCAGAGCCAGTCCCCACCTCAGGACTGTGTCTGTGCCGCTGCTCCTCTGGAAGAGCTGGTTTTTCTGGGTTGATTAAAGATGGCGCCAAGGCCCTTCGTATGGTGCCCATACCATGACGGTTGGGGGAAAGAATCTGATTGGGGTAGATCATGGAAGAAGACATTTTAGATGTCCAGTGCTGTGTAGATTCAACCACTATTTTTAATATATTCTTAGAATTTATAAAGTGTAGAGTTTCTTCTGTCACGACAATGTAAGTTGGAATTGTAATAGGTATATTGATTGATCCGTGAAAGTTCATGTCTTAGGATCACAGCTCTGCTTCTGATTTTCTGGGTGACGTGGGGGTCCGTGTCAGACTCTTTGAGACCTGCACAGGTGCTACTGTTGACTGAATGAGTCCATGAGGAGTCTTTATGTTTTTCACGAAGGGCAAAAGTGATTGGGTTTTCACGTTACTCTAAGCTATAATATAAAGTAATTCCAAAGGTGATGATTGTTCATCTAGAGAGTAACCTTCATGTTTCTGCCAGGGTGACAGAGCATCCTATTAATGGAACAGAACTGGCACCTCCGTGGAGGAGAAAGAGAAAAATCTTTTTTTTTTTTTTTTTTTAAGATTTTTTTATTTAAGAGAGAGCCAGCAAGAGCAGGAGCAGGGGGAGGGGCAGAGAGAGAGCAAGAATCTCAGGCAGACTCCCCACTGAGTGCGGAGCTCATTGACACGGGACTTGATCTCACGACCCTGAGATCATGACCTGAGCCAAAATCAAGATTCGGACACTTGGGGCGCCTGGGTGGCTCAGTGGGTTAAGCCTCTGCCTTTAGCTCAGGTCATGATCTCAGGGTCCTGGGACTGAGCCACGCATTGGACTCTCTGCTCAGCAGGGAGCCTGCTTCCTCCTCTCTCTTTGCCTACTTGTGATCTCTTTTTGTCAAATAAATAAATAAAATCTTAAAAAAAAGGATTCGGACACTTAACTGACTGAGCCACCCAAGCGCCCCTGAGAGAGAGAAAATCTTAAACAACTCATTCAAGTTCTGATTGGCTGATTATAATAATCTGAGATGTTCTTCTTCATCTGTAATGTTTTCTGTGATTCTGTATTTTCTTTCCCCAAATAAAAACAAAAACAGCAATTATTTCTTGCCTCAAATAATTATTGGACTTTTTCCTGAAAAGTCTGAGCAAAGGGCAATTTTCCTAGCTAGAATCAACATGATATAAAATTAGCACTGCAGTCTCCAGCAAGTTCATTCTTCTCCGGAATAACTCAACTTGTTGAAACGATCCCTGGCTCCACCAGATATCTTGCATGAGCCGACCAGCTGGATATTCTCGGCAAGGCCATCATGCCTTGGCAGTCCAGAAGGCATTGAAAAGAGAGCTGGGATAGGGTCATGTGGTATTAGATACAGACTTGTGATATTAAAACGAGGCCGGGTAGAGAAAATATAATGCCGTATCACCCATTTGTCACAATGATAGATGTGCTTGCAGATATCCAGAAAAATTGTTGCAGCTTATCTACTGCTCCTGATAAGGTGTCAGGGAGGCAGAGACTGGGAGTGAGTTCATGATGACTGGAATCATGTATTGATTGGGACCACACAGAATAGCACGCCATTATTGATCATTCTAAAGATTCTGAGAGAGGCCTAACGGCACGTGATTTCTCCCTCTCCCTGTGCATTTTTCATGAGTGGTAGTATAACTCGCTATTAGGCCAAGACAGGAAATATTATTCCATTGTGGCAAAAGCTTTTCTATTTGTCCACAGGGAAAATGCAGTAGAATGTTCACAATCAACATGTATTTAGCACTTAGGATGTGCCAAGCACTGTGCTGGACACGTCTATGTAAAATGTCCTTAAATTCTCCCAATGGATCTCTGAGATGCTTTTGCTTTTTAATTTCCTGTGTCATAGAGATCTGCTAGGGCCTCCTGATTTTCGAATATGATTGACTTTGACGCATATCCCCATTTAGATGGCCGTCAAATACGGGCGTCTTCCACTGTACAGTTTCTGTAAATGCCGGGGAGACCACCAGTTCAGGCTTTGCTGTGAGCCAAGGCCCGTGTCCTTGCGTGCCATATCAGTTACAGCTGACTGTGTTCGTTCATTGCTTTTGTAACAAATTACCGTAACTTGCGTGGCTTAAAGCAACACAAATCCATTCTCTTACAGTTTCAGAAGTGAGAAGTCCGACGTGGGTCTCTCTGGGCTAAAACGAAGGTGTCCGCAGGGCCTTGTTTCTTTTTGGAGGCTCTAGGGGAGAATCCATGTCTTGTTTCTTCTGGCTTTTTGAGGCCGTCCACATTCCTTGGCTTGGGGCTCCTTGAGCTGGCTTCAGAGCCAGCAACAGCAGGCTGAGTCCTCATGTTACTCACCTTCAACTTCCTTTCCTGCTTCCTTGTTCCTTTTTCAGGACTCTGGTGATCACTTTGAGATGATTCAGGATATTTCCCTATTTCCAAGTCAGCTGATTAGCAACCTTAATTCTGTCTTCAACTTTAACTCTTTTTTTTTTTTTTTTTTTTTGCATGTGACATAAAATATTCACAGGTTCCAGGGATTGGAATGTAGACATTTCTGAGGATTTTTGTTCCGTCTCCCACAGAGATTTAACCTGGAAGTGAACGTCTAAGTCCTTTGCTGGCCTCTATTAATAAACTGTTTATCTTAATTATATCAGGAGTTTAGTTTGTTGAAGGTTAAAGAAGTTGATGATTAACCCCCTCTCTTCCTCTTTCCCTCTTTTCCCTTTCTGGTTTTATTGATAAATTACCCTCCTTTTTCAAACCAGATAGTTCTTCCCTTCTCAGCTCCTGGAAATCTCTTTAGCCTAGTAGCAGATGAGCTATAAAACAAAACAAAATAAAATAAAAATAGAGGAAGTTCAGAACAATAGAGAATCTGTCTTGACAGAAACACTATGAATATGCTTTTTGCCATCTCCTATTCTCCATTTTTCAGATTAATACCAGTAATTGGGACTGGACAGATTAGCAATGCACTGTAGACCTCTGGTCCTGACCTGGGGATGATTTTGCCCCCAGGGGTTAGTCAGTATTGACTGGAGACATTTTGCTTGTCACAGCTGGGTGTTGGGTTGGTGGTGTTACTGGCATCTGGTTTGTAGGGCCTGGGCATGCTACTTGATCCTTCTACCCACAGGAGAGCTGCTACAACAAAGAGTTATCTGATCTATACTATTAGTGGCCCTGTGACTGAAGAACTCTCCTGGAGGCTGTTATGGCTACACAGGGGGTCTGGGAAGGCCCCCTGAGTGCCAGTCCCAACCCTGCCAGACAGCTATGGCTCCAGAGAAGAAAGATGACACTTTGTAGAAACTTCCAACTCTTCTTAGTTACAAGATTATTGTATCTGTTTGAAGTGAATCATGTTCTGGGATTTGGAAATACCCAGGATGCCAGAATAAGCAGAATTGCCTCTGTTTGGTGTGGCTTCCAGATTTCTTGGTAGCATGATGATGATTTCTATGAAATTGCTGCAATAGATGTTTCTTAGAAGAGCAGCATCATTTGTCTGTCTTTAAAGTTAAATGACTATTTGTCTCTCTGAATTAAACCTTCTTTCCTTGAATTAGAGGTCAGTGAAGGCCCTCACTGGGGGTGGCTCTGGGTCAGCTCTTGGAACCATACCTCTCATGTGGGAGGAGTGTCTTTCTGTGAATGATGAAGACAAATGATGTCAAGGAATAATTAGGAAGTGGAGATGCTGACCTGAGCAATGCGATAAAAAATAGCCAATATTCACAATCCATTTAGTGAACCTAGAGAGAAGGCCCAAAACAAGGAGAGAACTGAAATATGTTTTAAGTGGACCAGAAAGTAACCCTTAGGTAAGTGGTTGTTAGCTTTAGGTATACTTCTGCTGGTCTCAGATACCTTTCATACCTTATTTCGAAGAGAATGTTGAAGGGAAGTCTGGAGTTTAGAGGTGTAAAACCATCCTTTTGTCTCAGACAAGCATAACTCTGACTATCTTTCATTGTGTATAATCTATTATATAATATATTGCCTTTAAAAGTGTGATTATGATATTCTCATATTCAGTTTGGACAGAAGTGGTGTTTTGATAGGAGCAGCAAAGTGTGGCTGGAGATGACAATTTTATGCTGATTATGTACTTACAGCATATTAGTATTTACTGAGCAGTTGTTAGGTTGAGCTTCCAGTGCTCAGAAATCAGCACTGAAATGAAAGAGCCTCTCTCCCTTCCTGCTTTGTCCATGTAACACATATACAAGCACCTGTTGTCCTAATAATTGAATTTACTGCTGGAAGTTATTAATAATTTCATTGTTCTAGTAGCATCCGTCCATGTCCTATTCTTACCAATCAAAAATAAATGGTTTGGAGGCTAGGGAAGCTCTATTGTGTGGGATCCTGTTGTGATGTATCTGGCCCTGTAATTTGATTTATGCCCATTGAGGAAAATCCTTTGAGATCTATAACCCTCTAGTTGTGAAAGAGAATATTTTTCAAGATATATCATTTATGCTAGGAAATAGCAATTGTTTGGCAATCAAGAGTTTTATTGAATATCCCTTTGCATCACAATGTGCGGGGTACTTTGGAGAATGTGTGTGAACGTCAATATAATATTTGTTCTCTTTAAGAGAAAGCTTTCAACTCTATTAGGAAGACATGATTCAAACGTGAACATTTTCATATAAGTTCAGGGATTAAATAAAATATGAGAAAATAGATGTGATCAGGTTGCACGGCTGAAATGGGGAGTATGGGACGCTATGGAGTCTCCTAGTCACATCTGATCTGTCCCACAGAGTCTCAAAGTCTCACTAAACTTTATGCTTTATTTTAGCCCTAAACTTTCTATCAAATGGATACAGAAAACTTTATTTTATCTTACACATACGCACTCTGTGTCATTTGTATGTCATTTTGATATACAATACTGCCCTTGCTTGTGTCACTTTATATTTATTCAAAAATGGATTAACAATAAATAGAAGGGAGTTTGAAAATCTTCAGGAAGCAAAAAATGGAAGAGTTGGTTATGTGTCAAAAGAAATAGGTTGAAGTATAAACAAGGTACAATGTTCTAATGATCATGATAAAATGAAAACTCTTTTTTGAGGGAAGAGTGGGGGGTTAGAAAGAAGAGGAAGTGGCAGTAAAATTATTATTTTTTAGTGACTCTTCAAAATGTCAGCTAATTAGCATTTTAAGGTAGCATGCTAAAACTTCTATTTTGTACTGATTTTTAAAAAGATTTATGTATTTGAGAAAGAGAGAGGAGGAGACAGGCAGAGAGTACACAGGTGGGGAGAGGAGCAGGGCGAGAGGGTCAAGCAGACTCCCCACTGAGGAAGGGAGGCCAACGGGGCCCATCCCAGGACCCCAAGATCATGACCTGAGTTGAAGTCAGATGCTTAACCGAGTGAGCCACCCAGGCAGCCCTCTTTTGTACTAATGTTAAGAAATTTCTTCAGTTTCCTAATGCCCCACTTTACCAATGTGCTTTCAGGGTGAGCTCTTTGAAGAGATGGAATATAAGTTTATTTCAGAACCATAAAGCCTTCAAAGTAGGAAAAGGTCACGTTAGTGAATACTTGGACAGATTCCATTATTTGAAAGGAAACCTCTTCAAAATGTAACCAACGGTCCTTAAAATACCATAGCAAACGTGAATTACATTAGCAAATATGAAATACCTTCATATTTACTAGTTTATCTTAGCTAAAATAGAAGAGTCTCTGAGAAAAGTTTTATAACAGTCAGTCCATAGTTTTGTGATATAAATGTGGATATTTGATTATATCAGCAGTTGGATGAAATCTCAATTTTTATTTCTGTTTAATCCCATTTCACTTAGTTATAGAAAGTGATAAATGCTATGAAAAATTTTGGGTATTAAAAGATAAGGTGCATTATCTGAAATTCTAAATAGGGTCGTCAAGGTAGGCTGCAATGAGAAGGTATCATTTGACCTGAAGTTTCAGGAAGGTGGAGAGATTGGCCTTGTGGATATCAGGGTGAATGAAAATCAAGGAGACAGCTGATGAGGTCCCTAGATGCCAGAATGCCCAATGTACTCAAGGAATAACAAGGAGGCCAATTGTGGCTGCAGACAAGAAGGGTAAAATGAGGACGTGTAGTCATGACATCAGACTGGCAATGGGAGGACCAATCCAGCTGTTCTGTAGACCACCATGAGTGCACTTTGGGCTTCCACTCTGCTGAGTTTGGAGTAGAGAAGTGATGTGATTCATTCACATTTTGAAAGAATTCTCTGATTGCCCTGCAAAATCATATGGGGGCCAGGGTGGAAGCAGGGAGCTCAGTAGGGAGGGTCTTATGGGATCCAGATGAGAGATGCTGGTTTGGACAATGGAGCACAGTTGGGGAGAGAAGTGATCATATTTGGGATATGTTCTGAAGGTCAGAGGACTTGCTGGCCAGTTGGATAAGGGCGTAAGAAACAGAGGGGTTAAAGATGACACAGCGACTGAAAGGATCGATGGGGTTGCCATCCAGTGAGAGGGGACAGAGTGAAATTGGCAGTAGATCCCTTTTGTTATGTTATTATGTTGTGTTATGACATGTTATGTGACAGCAGTGTATCAGACATCGAGGTGGAGATGTCCAGGAGGGGTTAGGTTATAGAAGTCTGGAGTGGAGCATGGAGGTCTCAGGGGAACATAAAATGAAGCCTGAGAACATCTATTTGGTAATCATATTTTGTCGATATGGAAGTGGATGGCATGTGTGTTGAAAATGTGTGTGTGTTTGTGTGTGTGGTGTCCATTCAAGTAGTTTTTTATGGGTTTATAGCTAAGAGGGTGGTAATAGTAAGAAAGTTCCAGTACCTTTTAGAATACTGTTCTCCAACAGTGCTAGTTAGATTGTGTTTGCAATGAAGAGGTTTCCAAAGAATCTTTATTCTTTAGCAACAAAAAGAAACCTCATGTTTTTTTGGAGAGAAAAATTCTACTGTGGTAGTAAAATATAAATGACAATTTAGGCAGACTCATTGCTATGCTCTGTACTTAAAAACTTATAAGATGATGTCATGTCTTATGTGAGATCTTGGATTAGTGGGGATTTGCCAATCTTCTTCAAGATCCATGCATTTAAATGCTAAATCACAGTAACTGAGGTCACTGCTTGAACTAAAATAAATAAATTAAAAGTTCTAATTGGTTTCCAAATTACTTGATTTAGTCTCTTTATAAATGTGTTATAAAATAAATTATAGCACTTGTTACAAAAATAAATAACAAAGCAACCTCTGATTTCCTTAGGATGCAGTTGTCACAAGCAGTGAAGTTCTGTGTATGTTTTTTGCTTTTTCCTATTTTGTAACTGGAACACATCTTATGTGCATTATGGAATTTTGGATGTAATTACCAGAAATCCAATTAAGATGCTAGAACAGTAAAATTTACAGATGAGCTTAAAAGTACTTAACTCTAATAGGGAATTAGTTATAAACCTCTGTGTTAAACATTACTGATCATGTATCTTTTGAAATGTTACCAAGTATAATATTAAAACCGTAGCATTCACAATTGAGCTCTAAAATGTACTAAAAAGGGAGTTACCCAACAAATGTGATCTGTTGGTGAAATATTAGTAAATCTGTAAAAGGAGTTTCACAGCAGCAAGTGCGAGTGCTGTTTTGCTTAGAATATGTAACACTTCTTACCAGAAGAATTGAACATGAGATTAAAATAGTTGTATAGCCAGTAAGTCTTGGTTACAAACCATTCATATTTAAAAAAAAATCTTTGTGTTTTATTACAAATACACCATCTATACATTCATGTTCACTAAGGATTCAAAAGCATCACCATGCTTTAGAATATTTAATGAAATCACTTGCCAGTTAATTCTACTGTGAGTGAGCAAGTATAATAGGGTAAGAGAACTGCTTTTTTTAAAAAAAAATCAGCTTTAGAGCCAGAATTGGTTGCAAGAAGTAGCAATTTTTTCATTCTCAGTACTTCTGCGATTTCTGTTTTCATGGGAAATTGAAATGGAAATGCTGAGATGCTGACTGAATCACTGTTGCTCTGGCTTTTCCTGGCAGATTAGAAACCCAGGACAGACAGAGTCCAGACTTGGAACTTCAAATTTACTGGCCAGTAAAATTGTCGAGTTTTTACATCTTTTATTGTAGCATGATCTGATCGAGCCATGGGTATTTTTAGAGACTTAACCTGGTTGATGGTGATTTATATGATGAACCAATGAATGGTTGACATTTGTGTAAACATAGAGCAACAATTCAAACTAGATTGTTTTTTTGTTTTGTTTTGTTTTGTTTTCTTCCTTATGTGCTAGTTCCCTTGTATATATGGCAGATAAAGGAAGGAAGGACTTGGGGAAAATCCGTTTGCCTATTTCTGGCAGTCTCTCCCCTGTGCTTATACTGTGGTAAGAGTCAGTATTGAGGACAGGGTGCTTAATACAAAATACATACGCCACCTTCCCACGTGATACTTGGTAGGGGGAGGCAGGTGTGTTGATGAGAAAAAGGCTGAGGGGGGAAAGAAGCATGAGGAATAATCATCAAGAGGTGGAGGGTTCTGGAGAAAGTATGTGCGAGGACTCTGAGAGAAAACTTGGACCCTTCCCTAAATTGGCAGAAGGCCAGTGAGATGCAGGAAGGTGACCAACACAGCCCTCCAGGGCCCGTAGGGATTCAGGATGGCCAGGTCGTGCCATTCTGTGTTTCCTCCCAAGAACTGGGAATCTATTCTTTCTGCAGTATCTTCATGGTTGCTGGGTCTGGTGATGGAAGCAAGGATGTCTTAATTACTATGGGCATTGTGGTTTAGTACATCTGGTTGTGTCCTGTTTTTCCAGACCTCTTGCTGTCTGGAGGTCTGCACGTGGATCTTAGCCGGCATAGAGTTGGTGTGAGTTGCAGGACCAGGCGTGATATGTTCAGTGTGACGGCTGTGGCATAGAAGTGAGCTGCATTGTTCATGGATGGAAAGAAGTCAGTGGTTAAAGGAAAGGGAAGATTCCCTACAGGGAAGGAGCTTGGGCCGGGTCTTAGCAGAGAGCCCTGAAGGAGATGGATGCTATTGGAGTGGGTCCGAGTCTGAGTCTAGGGTCAGGTTGGATTCCCAGCCTGTTAGCTTTGCCACCTTGGAGACACCCTTCACTTTGGAACATCACAGAGCCCGCTTCATTAGGGTTTTCTAATAAATGAGATAATACATGTAAAGCACTTAACCCTGGGGTGACGTACCTAAGCTTATTGAAATTATTAGCTCTCCTTGTTTCTCCTACTACTTTTATTATTTGATTAAGTTGGTAACAAGAAAGGTGGACAGGCACAGAATAATTAATGCCTTGGAGCTAAGGATATACATCCATGAAAAATGATCAGTAAGCGGGATTTACGATTCATGTACAGTAGATAACATTAGAGATGTGAGTAGGTAAGATCAGAAAAATAGGACAAATATTGATATTTTATCCCTTCTATCATAACCTTACACTTGCAAACAGTAGTTCTGGGCTTATTCACTCAACAAATACTTCATGTTCTCAAGGTCACCCCACCCGCTAACCCCCTTACCCTGCTCCTATCAACTGGGCATTTAACTGTCTCTAAAACTGTGGATCTGGGTTTCTTTGTATCTTTAATGACATCCTTAAAGGGAGGTATTCAATAGAACCAGCCATGCCACCTGTTTATATGTTATTAGAGTTGAGAGTTGCTCTTGTAAACGTCTAAGAAGAACTTTGAGGGATGCGTCCGTAACTAAGGTCACATTAAACGTGGAGACAAGCGTGAGAAACAAACACGAGTGAACCTAGTATAAAGCTGGGTTTGAGCCGCACTGTGATTTCGTTCCATCACAGTCATTTGGAGGGAATCATTCCAGCCACCAAGTACACGCTATAAGGAGTCCCAGACTTGCTGTGAGCCTGTAAAACAGGTGTTCCCACAGAACCGACTGTGCAGATTTCCAGCAGGAAAGTCTCTCTCTCCCTTTCAGCCCTGCACTGACCGCCAACAGCCGGCCTTGTCAGCCTTTTGTGGATCCCGGTTGGAAGGTTTGTGTTGAAATCGTAATTAAGTTATATTGTGTGTCCCTCCTTTTCCTACATGTTCATGTACTAGCTCAAAACACGTAAGAGGGCAGACAGGCATAATGTCTCTTATATGGACATGATATTTTTTCGTTAATAGCCCAGGTAGTGATTAAATAGGCACAAATGTAGCTTAGCTCAAATTTATTGAATATGACACTAAGTAGGTTAACCCATACTTAATGTATATTAGCTCTTCTGCTCATTGACCCCAGAGATCAAAGACACCCTAACGAGTCAAGAGCTTTTTATATTATTCTGGGTCCAGATGACAAGATTTGCATTATTCATTAGAACATAAGTATAAAACTCATAGGCAGAGGGTGGTCAGATCATATCACTCTCCTTGGCGATTCTGTGTACCATGAAGTGTATCTTCACCATGGTTGACAAGGACACGGCCCCTTTGGCAGCTGGGTCCCTGCCACACTCTGCATTTCCTTGGTTCTCACACAGACTGGGTGTGCCTCAGTGCCTTTGAATGTGCCACACGTTCCCTACAAACAGCTTTGACACAGTTGTATACCTGGATGTGGCTGGCCCTTCCTTATCATCCTGGGCTCCACGCCGGGTGTGAAATTTTAAAATTGTGCATTCTCATATCAATAAATTGGACATCAGTGTATCTTTACTCACTGAGTGATCATCACTCTGTAAGCAGAATGTTTGGGAATTTGATCGATTTGGGAATAAATAGTCTCATGTGACATGAACGGGATTTCCATCATCACGTTTGCATTTTGGTTTGCCCCCCCTAAAGTGCTGTGATTTGGGTTTTGTTCCTTGTTGCTGGTCACTTCCCTTATAAAGCTCGAATGTACTGCCTTCCAGACATAGCTTCTGAGTATGTTACACGAGCTCGGCTTCAGCCACGTTCTCAGTAAGGGCATCGTATCCCATGCCACGTACGAGTTGAAGGGAGACATGTCTTGGGGTGTACTTCTTTCAACCCGGGGCTGGATTCGACTCCCCTGGTGATTCATTCTGCAGATCCAGTCACTGCTGCTCTTTTATGCTCCCATCCTAACTGTGCTTTGCAAGTTTTACTCCCGTTCCGTGCTCCACCCCTCTCTTCCCGGTACGGGTTGCCCGCTCTTCTAGTCTCTCTTTGGCCTCTTTCCTGTCTGGGACTTAAATCGCTGCTGACTCTCATCCCGAGCCAGGTTTGGTGTATGTCGGGAAACACGGCCTTTTTCAAAACCTCAGTAACTGTCCAGAGAGGGTAATGGAGACCAGTTCCTTGGGGTGACTCTCAAGTCCCACTTACGTGTCCAGCCTCCTCCCCAGCAGCATCCCATGTGACCCCTTTCCTGCCGCCACACCTGGCCGGCTGCCGCTGTTACCCTTCCTTGTGTGCTTCTCTTCCAGAACGGGGCTCACTTTTTTCCTTGTCACAGCAGGAGCTATGTTCATCTTTGTATTTTTTCCTTACTCTTCCTGGGTCTGAATACCTCATCATAGTACAGATGTCTGGGGGTCGAGGTCTCTGTACCATCCTTTCTGTCTCCCCTCCTTTAGCGTGGTGGCTCCCGTAGTTACTGCTGGGTGGATCCTTGTGAGTTGAAGGTCTTGTGTGCTACCAAACCAAATGCTATTTCTCAGCGAACCCTGTATTGCCTCAGTGTTTTCTAAAGATCCTTTCTTGCAATCAAACACTCTCAATTCGTCCCTTCGCGAAAGCACTGAAGAGTCAAGTTCGACTCTCCATCAGTCTCTTTTCTCCCTTGGGAGTTGATGGCTGAGGGCAGTGGTTCTCCAGCTTCGGCTCATGCCCCCAGGATCTGGGGGCTTCTTATAATTCGGACTGCTGGGTTCCAGACCCACAGTTTCTGATCCGGTTGGTTGGGGCTGAGGGCCAAGAACGTGTGTCTGACGCGTTAGCAGCCGTGGGTGCCTCCGTGCTGAAGCTGCCGAGCCGGAGGACGCTCGCTCCGTGGAAAGCCTCAGCGTTCGAGTGCAACATTGGCATTGAGTTGTGTGTGTTTCATAGACCCCTTTGCCTTTAGGTTTTGACTTTCCACCTCATGAAAGAAGGGGCTTCCCCACCGCCTCGCCGCTGGCCTTCCCTTAATTGGCAGGGCAGATGCTTTACTCTGCTGGGTGCCCGTGCCGAACTGTGTTTTGTTTGTTCGCCTCCGCGTGGCTGCCCGGAAGAGGTTCTGGTGAGCACAGGTTGTCGAAGCGTCCCACGGGGCGTAGCTCCTGTAATTCTCACAGTAAACCTAGGGGTCGCCTTCATTTTCCCGAAGCGGGGCAGTGAGGCGGTTGGTGTGAGGCCATATACACGGTGACGTTGGGCGGACCAGGAGTTGAACCTGGTCCACCCAACGGGAAGTCTGGCTCCGGGGTCTGGGCCCTTCACCACTGTTCTCTGGTCTCTCTCTAGATAAAACAAAAACAAACAAACAAAAACCCCCTGCTCTTGTCCTGGTTTCAGCATGGGGCTTGATGCCTTCTCCACAAATCCTTTCGGCATCTCCAGTTAGTCCCTGGTTTAAGATTGCCTTCTGGGCATCAGGATTTTTAACGCTTGGTGGGAAAACCTGATTAACCATCACTCTTCAAGGGCCTGTGTCTTAATCAGATTTATTTTGGTCTGTGAGTGTAGCCGTACACTACAATTATGGTATATTTTTATCACTTGCTTTATAAAAAATGACAGCACACAGCAAATGGCCCAGTTCAGAGAGGAATGGTGGGTCCTCTTATCATATGATCTTGCACTTTTGATTTTATAGTTTTACATGCATCATCATATTTGGTCGTAAGCATAAAAGCAACAACAAGAAGCTGTGAGACATTACCCTGGTTTTACAGAAAAGGGACTGAGTCTCAGGGAGTTTGAAGAAATTCTTCAACACCAAGTTGCAAGAATGGGACCCAGCCTCAGCTCTGGGATTTTAATTCTCAGTTCGGTATTAATTTCACTACATATTAAGAACTTGTATTAAATGGAATTTACATTGAATTTTGCAGATTTTAGGTGAGGTGTTGTAAGTATTGAGTATAATATTTAGGTTAGATTTTTGAGTATTCACCTATCCAACAAGTGTTTATTGAGCCTCTTGTTGGAGCTAGGCATTCTACTAGGTGCATAGAATATATTAGCAAACAAAACACAAAGACAGCTGTTAACTGTGGTATTTATACCATGCTGGTGGGAGACAGTAATAAGCAGTGAACATAAATGAGTAAATTTATTATATGTTAGAAGCTGACAAGTGTTGCAGAAAATAAAAGTAAAGCAATGCAGTGAAGAAAGGTGGAAGAGGATGTCATTGGGTAGTTAGGCAGAGGGGCAGTTAAGCAAGAAGTCGAGTTGGTGAGGGGCTTACCCATGGAGCTGGTTGGGAGAAAACTGGTCCAGGTTCAGAGAGCCATGGCGGGACAAAGGGCCACATATGGGAGTGGGTTTTAGAAATGGCAGGATGATATGGCCATGAGGAGAATACCAGGGGAATGCTTTAGAGAACTGATGTTCACACAGATTTTCTAGGGCCCCATATGCCATTGAAGGTGTTGAAAAAGGATTGGCATGATCTGCTGTAGACCCAGTCTGGTACTCTATTAAAAATAGACTGTAGGGATCTACAGTGGAGACTGTATCAAGCCAAGGGAATGATGATGGGCACCCAGACAAAGGACAGAGGACAGTAGAGGTGTGAGAAGGGACCAGCGAGATAGATCTGGGAGATTGAGGCAAGTGAATTACCTGATGGATTGGGTGTAAGGTGAGAGAGAAAAAGCTGGGTCAAGAGTGATTCCCAAGACTTTGACCTGCACAGTTGTGAAGGATGGAGTTGGCACTGAATGAAAAAGAGAAGAATGTGGGTGGAACAGGTTTGAGAGGTAGATAAGCTTAAGAGATCAGCCTTGAGTTCCCTTTGGATGCCTCTTGGCATCCAAATGTCAGTGTTGCAAAGATGGGGGGAGTAGGCATGGGGTTCTGGCTGGATATGGTGACCTGAGATTCTTCAGCATCTGTTGCTATTTAATGCCCCCAGGATGAGATTCTTAAGGAGGTGAGTATAATAGAGAAGAGGATGTAGGATGCATGAGCCCCGAGACAGGTGTTGTTAAGGAGGTCAGGGAGAGGAGGTAATGAATGCCAATGAAGTAGGAGGAAAATCAGCGGAGTATGATGTCCATGAAGCCAGATAAGATTAGTCAAGCCTTTCATGGTAAAGAGACCTGAAAACGCAGTAAAGAAGGCAGTGCTGAGAATTGCCGTGAGTTTAGGAAAAGAGTGGTTACTGGGAACCCTACGAAAGCAGTTTTAGTGGAGTGAGGGGAGTGCGAACTGTGTGCAGTATCTCCTGTAAAATGGGAAACTCTGGGAGAGGTTGGGGAACAAGTGGATCCTTCAAGAAGTTGACTCACTTCTCAATTTTGAGATGCTTTGATTAGGTTTCCTAAGTTGGAAAGTGATTTGATGATGTTCAATTCTTAGAAGAATAAGTTTAAAAAGGAAAATTTTCAAAAAGAAAAAAAAAGACGTTGCAAGAAAGATATAGAAAAACAGATGAGACAAAGAGGGAAAAGGAAGGAGACACATGGCAGGGACTCTCAGAAAGATCATGGGGACCTTCACCCATGAAAGTGCAGACATATGATCCAATCAGTTTCCTGTTCATTTCCAGCTGCCTCTTTTCTTTCTGATGAGTAATTAATTGAGTCTTTTGTGAACAAGTAATCACAATACATGTTTTGTAGCCCTCCATTATGTTTCTTATCTGCCTGTGTTTTAGAGGTATCCCATGAGCTGTTTCCAGAGAGGGTCAGTCCAATTCCAAGATCTAAGAAATACAGTTTTCAAGCTCCATTTCAGCAACAATGTTGAAGATTTTAAAATTTAAATGTACAATATCTTTTCACTAAGTGTACATTTTTGAGCTCGATTATGTTGTATAACCCCAGGGTATGTAGACCTTCTCCCGTAGCTTCTCTGAGCTGAGATACCTTTGCAGGCCCCTTTAGGACAATGAGCTCTCAGCCCTTTTCACTGCTTGTTGCTGGTATACCTGGAAATGTCCTATTTTTTTTACTCAAAGAAGTTTCTCACACGGGCTTCTCAGTTCTCTATTGATACTTGTTATCATTCTTTATTGCCATTAGACCATCACTTAGTGTCAAGGGAGGAAAATAATGGTTCAGAATTGTACGGATCAAGCGTTGTCTATTACTATTCAACAAGGATTCCATTATTTTTTTTTCCTAACTTGAAGAATGCACTTTTCTTTTTAATGCCTTTTGGACTTTTATAATTATAATCACCTTTGATTATAATTAATGGTTTTACAGGGAGCATATTGAGGTTAGTTGCTGGGTGACATTCTTGGGCTGAGCCTGGGGCCATTGCTCTTGGTGGGCACTGCAAAATATGTAGTTAATGACTGAATGCCAATGAATCAAAGAGGTAAAGGAAAGGGGGAACAAACAAGGAATAATATTGGATACAGTTAAGGAGGGAGCAAGGTCAAGGTATACAAACTAATTCTTAATGTAGAGAGGGAGAACAGACAGAGGGGGAGGGAAAGAAGACTTATGGCTGACTTGAGGTGGGAGAAGACATGCTATGACTGCCTAAGAATCATACTGAAAATATTTAGTTGTCCTTTCTGGAAATCATGGGATGCATTCAGCTGCCCTCTGTCCTAACCAATTATGTACCACTGATTATTTATAAATAGCTTGTTCTGGTTAGGCTTTTGTGTATGAAGACTTAGATTTTTGAGATTACTTTTATGATCAGCACCCTATGAAACATACTGTGTTTACCAAAATCACAAATGGTGTTGTCCACTGCCAAAATGAAGACTTGGCAGCAACATGTAGGCCAAGCAAATTCCCAGAAACACAAACACTATTGCTGGTTGATTCAGTACTACAAGCAGAACACACCACTTCTGTGAGAAGGTCCTGGTTAGACTCTGTTGAATGACTTTAAAAGTGGGATCACCACTCAGGCTCCGTGTTGATTAACAAGGCAGCAGAGCACCAACTGGTCCTGTTGACTGTGGATGGATGAAACCAATTACCGTCAGGCCCCAGAGTACAGTTAGGAAATTCCTTTAAGAAATAACTAGAGCTGAGGAAACAGAGCACCATTTCTTTCAGTCATGTAAAGACTTTCCTTTTCCTGAAAGGTAGTGTTTGAGCCAAGATCTTTTTGATGGCATTTAAATATAATAAATCTGCTCCATGATAACCATGTATCCCACTGTTTGTTATATTTTATCCTTAAAGGTGTACGTTGTCATTGGTAAATGTATTAGGGTTCTCCTGAGAAACAGAACACACACACACACACACACACACACACACCCATGCAGAATTGACCCTTGAACAACATGGGGGTTAGGGGCACCGACCCCCTTGCCGTCAAATGTTCACATAGTGTGATGAAGTGGGCAGTAATTTATTTTCCTAAACAGCATCATCAAACATACTGCGCTGATGCTATGAATTTAAATTATAGTTATTGTGTTTTGTTTTATAATTTTAAAATTTATATCTGTAATTGCTGCAAATTTAAGAACAGTTAGACTAGTTGTATATTGTCTGTGTTTAGTGGAGTTTACAATACATGTATTTAATATTAGAGGTCCTCTTTTTTTATTTAAGACTATTTTTATATATATAATATATTATAATATATTATATATATAAAATGACATTTTAGACTATGTCATTATTTTTCCTCTCATTGAACCTGACAGAGTTTGACACAAGGGAGCACTTTGGTGAATAATTTTACCATTCATCTTTGACCAAAAGAAATTAAAGGTAGGAAGGACAGAGGCAAAATTTTGCCTTGTACAGGATGAAATCTGTAAAAATAATGTTTAGAAGTATAGAAAAGTTCTTTTCACTAGAAGAATCTTACATTTTCTTTGGTATCTTAATATATTAAAGATAAGCATTAAATAACAATTCTTCATAACGGCTCACTTTTAATAGAATTAATATTGTTATTGAAAGTTGCTTTTTAATATATCACTTGTAATGTACAAGTAATTCATTGAGGAAGGTACCTATAGATACTTTGACATAGTTATGCTTTTCATTTAAAATCTTCAGTAACTATTTCCACATTGTTTATTTCTAAGTCTCCCTTAAAGACACAGCAATTTTGCCTTCTGCACAGCATGAGGCAAAAATTTGATAAACCGTTCTTTGAAATGTTAAAGAAATTTTTGTCATTGTACTTGTATTTTTTCTCAAGCTGACAACATATGGTGTATTTCTAATTTTTCTACTAGGATTTCTTTTTTAGTGACTGACATACTTGATTTAAAAAAAAATCACAAAATTCTTCAAGGAGGAATGGTAAAAGAAATAGTTGCTTTTTATATAAACCTATTTCTAGTTTGGTTCTTAGCATTTTATTAAGCATGTTCCCCTATCTGCCACTGTATTTTGAATTATACTTCTCTGTATTAGCCGTTCATTCATTCATTAAACAAATCTTATTGTTTATGGCCATAATGTTGGTAGGCTGTGTTTTAGGTACCGGGGAATGTGTAAATGTACAAAATGAAGTTTCTTTTTTCAGAAGGCTCCATGTTCTAATGTTCTCATTTAATTTAGTTGATCATCTGTTTATGCTTATCTAAATATAGACTCAATGCAATTTTTAGGCATCTAAACATTAAACACAGAGATAAACACCCCTTAAATTTCTTTGCTTTCATATTCTACTGAATTTATTCATATTTGAATTTTCCGTATTTAGAGTTGTCAAGTCATAGGTTGTATTGGTTACGGTATTAGTTCGTATTAGTATTATAGGGCTGCTGTAACAGTTATTCAGACCGGGTGGCTTAAATAACAAATTTATTATCTCACAATTCTGGAGGCTAGAAGTCTGAGATCCAGGTGTCCTTCTGAGCGTTGTGAGGAAGAATCTATTCCACATCTCTGCCAACTTCGGTGGTTGCTGGCAATCTTTGGCTTTCCTTTGCTTCTACTCCTCACCCCCATACCTGCCCTCACTGTCACGTGACGCTCTCTGTGTATGCATGCCTTTTCTAATGGCATTCCTTTTTGGAGGACCCCAGTCACATTGCATTAAAGGCTCACCCTACTCCATAATGACCTCATCTTAACTAATTATATCTGCAGTGACCCTCTTTCCATAGAAGGTCTCATTCTGAGGTACTGAAGGTTAGGATACCAATGTAGGAATTTGTGGAGGAGATGCAGTTCAGTCCCTAAGAGTCCCATGGAGTGGATGGTGACTGTTGTTTTCATTCACTGGACAAATATTTATTATGTACCTACTAAGTTGTAGCATTGTGCCACAGATAAGCAAGGCAGCAGTTACATTTTTCAAAGACATGGTAAGGCCCTGATTTTTAAGGTTGACTAGCAGGTCATAATTAGAGTGGTAGTAAGACCAGGATTGACACCCCTGGTTATTTCATGTACTGAAAGTTGGGACAGAAAGCTGGTTTCCATCTTGGCACAGCTTTCCTAGCACAACAGTGACTCCTTGGCACATCCTTCACCATCAAACCATTGGAGAGTCAGGTCTTTGCCATGCCCCATTAGATGACCCAGTTCTGGGCACGTTCCAGCTCTGGTTTGCCAAGGCAGTAGCTCTCTGGGCACTCAGGTATAGAATAGCTCCCTCATCTCATCTCACCTGCCTACTCTTACAGTAAGCTTTGTGACATGCAAATTTGACTCAAACACAGCATGCAGCTTGAGTGAGACACTAGTAAGACTTAACCATACATGAGGTTTACTGGTGGGAAAGTAGTTTCTTAGGTGAATATAATGATTAATAAGAAAAATGGCTTAGCTCTTGGGATTTTTTTTTTTTTAAGGAATCATCAATGCATCAGAAAGCTGGCAATAGGATAAACATGGGATGTCTAAAATAGCTGAGATTAAAGTAAACAACAGGTGCTCCATGAATCCATCAGTTCTACAATTAAAAACAAAGTGATATAGACATTCTGGGTTATGCTACTTTAGGCTAAAACAGATTTCCCAATTTTCAGAATGAGAGAAATAATTATAGCTGGGAGATTGCTTTCATTTTAATGGGAATCTGCAAATGCAGATCCTAATTTGCTTCAGGAGTTGCATTATTAGACTTTGAAATCTGGCACAGAATGTTGTGCGTGTGTGTGTGCATGCATGCGTGCATGTATTTCAGGCTATCCATTCCTTAGGAGGATTCATAATGCATTCAAGATAGATGGCTTTATAAATTTTAAAAAGTCTATGGGGAACCATTACACATCCTTCTTAGAAATATGTATTAAAAATATTTCTATAAGGATGTTCTTAAATATCACCTAGGTTTTATTTAGATAAATGTGGGTTTTCTCTGGTTAAATAAGAAGTCTTGTTTTTTTCCCCCTCTCCATTTACGTAGAAATAGGTAAAGTTAGAGCCAAGGGGAGAACAGCAGTACATCGTCAGTGCCCTCATTAAGCTCTGAGCAGATGAAAAGCTCAGTAATTTGACCATGATGAGAGCTAGGACTCAAATGGAGTTCTCTAGATTCTAAATGTAAATGAGACAGCAGTGTATGAACCACTTTGGGTTAGAGATGTTTCATAATTTGAAGATAGATCAAACTACTCTTCAGATTCTCTGTGTCAGATCAAATAATATATTCTTTTATTTTGCCTTCAAAAACTGGTTCCTTTAAAACCAACCAAACAACCCTTGAAAAAATTTACTTTTTGAGATTT
Source organism: Mellivora capensis (assembly GCA_004024625.1). Taxonomy (NCBI): domain Eukaryota; kingdom Metazoa; phylum Chordata; class Mammalia; order Carnivora; family Mustelidae; genus Mellivora; species Mellivora capensis. The sequence continues at coordinate 82,437 of PISX010004305.1, forward strand.
CGTCGATCCACATAGGGTCAGAGTCCATCTTTTAGGACCACAAATCATCATTCAGCAATTTTTTAAAAAGATTTTATTTATTTATTTGACAGACAGAGAGGCAGAGAGGCAGGCAGAGAGAGAGAGAAGGGGAAGCAGGCTCCCCGCTGAGCAGAGAGCCCGATTCGGGGCTCGATCCCAGGACCCTGAGATCATGACCTGAGCCAAAGGCAGAGGCTTAACCCACTGAGCCACCCAGGCGCCCTGTCATTCAGCAATTTTTTAAAAGATTTTATTTATTTATTTGACAGAGTAGGACACAGCAAGAGAGGGAACACAGCAGGGGGAGTGGGAGAGGGAGAAGCAGGCCTCCTAAAGAGCAGAGAGCCTGATGTGGGGCTTGATCCCGGGATCATGACCTGAGCCTGACCTGAGCCGAAGGCAGATGCTTAACGACTGAGCCCCACAGGTGCCCCTCATTCAGCATTTTTAATGGGCATCCAGAAGATGAACTACTTAGGACTAGTGAAATGCGACCTCCAATTTTGTCTCCTTACATTGGAATCAGTATCAGATGGTTATTTTTGTTGCTATTATCTGCAATAGCATAATGGTGAGATAGATTTTTTTTTTTGCTAAACTTTCTTGTCAGTCTTGATTATATGTTGTTGGGATCAGTACTATGGACTCAGAGAAAATTTACTTATTTATTTTTTCCTTCTGCAATACTGAAGCAGGCTGGCTGGATGCTTTGACAGTCTCAACATAGCGATCTTTGTTCTAATAGATGATGTGTAATTTGTCCATGAGGACATTTAGCAAGGGTAAGTGGCATCTTCAGGAAAGTGTTCATCTGCAATCAGGGATGTCATTTCTTCTGCTCATGTTATTGCCTGGACTTTCACCCCACCAATCATTCTCTAAAGAGAAAATAAAATGAACTGCTGTAGTTTTTCTCTGGAGAAGAAGAGTATATTGGGAACTGCTCATGAGATATTTTTTGATAGGTAGTTAGGTTTTCTTGTTTCTTTTTCATTGCCGTATTTTCAGATTCTTCTGTAAGACAAGAAATGCAACCTTTTCATGACTCTTCAATTCAGTGATGAATCTGTGGGAGTGATGACATTCTCTACTGGGCATTTTGGAAAAAGAGAAGATCCTTTGTTTGCCCTTGATCATGTAACAACGGTAAGGCCTGGTTGTAAGCCTTGGTTTCAAACTGAGCCAAATTAATATTTCTCCCATACAGTGGTACTCCACATTCTGAAAAGAACTACCTGCCTCCTGGGGTTGTCTCCAGAGAAGTACTGTTCAGTAGAAATAAAATGGGAACCACCAGGCAATTTACAATTTTTCCAGTAGCCACATTAAAAAATGCAAATAGAAACAGGTGAAATTAATTTTGGATTTGAATTAAACCAACGCATCCAATGTACTATTTCAACATATTAAATATGAACAATTATTAAAGAGATACTTCATGATCTTTTTTTTAACTAAGTTATTGCACTCAGGGATGTGTTTTACACTTAAAGAACATATTAATTCAGACTAGCTTCATTTTAAGTGCTAAAGACATGTTGCTGGCTAGTGGCTGCCATGTAATGAATAGCATTTTCTGAACTAAACATTCCCAGTGCCTTTGAATAGTCTCGATAGTTTTAGAGGTTTTTGCTTGTCTCCTGTCACGATCTAACTGATCTACATCAAATTGGTGGTATTCTTATATTGCAGGTGTGGTCTCTCTAGGCTAGAGACTCACTTGGTCTGACCTGGTTAAGAGCCTGGGGTGGTGCATGCAGAATCACTTGGGAATCTTTTTAATCTCCAGAGTCTGATTGTGAACATTGGAATGGATTCTAAGAGTCTGCATTTCAAAGCAGCTACCAAGTGATACTGATACATAGCTGGTCCAGGGACCACACTTTAAGTAGCAAGAGCCTTGGGTGATTGTTTGGGGAACCTGTTATTATTGGTTATTCCAATTTACACTTACTACTGCTAAAATTTTTAAAGAAATTTTCTTTGTGTGTATTGCTACCAAGATTCTTTTTGCTATTCTTGTTTACTTGATTTGCTATTCCTTTGTATAGAATTTTGCATTTGTACTTGGTATATTTTACTAGATTCAGCCCATCGAACTGGGCTTACGAGGTCACTGTGGATCCTAGTTCCTTGATTGATGAATTCAGAATCACCTCTTCCTTTTATATAATCCCTGCTCCTGATACCATTTGCTCAGTATCATCCTTCATGTCATTAAAAAAAGTCAGGGTCTGCATTGCAATTGATTTCATGAATTAGTATTTTTCAGGTTATAAGAATTTGGGCAGTAAATAGTTTACCAAATTAGATATTTTTGTCTCATCAACAAGCCAATGTGGAATCCTGAAAATTCCTGCATAGTGTTCAGAAATACTGTATCTATGCTGTTTCTTCAGTAAATGGTGCTGGGAGGATTGGATAGTCACATGCAAAAGAATGAAACTGGACCCTGTCTTACACCATACACAAAAATTAACTCAAAATGGATTGAAGACTTGAATGTAAGGCTGGAAACAATAAGACTCTTAGAAGAAAACACAGGTGGTAAGCTCATTGATATCAGTCATAGCAATGATTTTTTGAATTGGATTCCAAAAGCAAAGGCAAAAAAAACCAAATGGGACTACATCAAACTAAAAATATCTTGCACAGCAAAGGATTTGGTGAATAAAATGAAAAGGCAATCTACTGAATGGGAAAAAAAATGTGCAAATTGCATATCTGATAAGGGGTTAATATCCAAAATATATAAAGAACTCCTACAAATCAACAGCAAAACAAAACAAAACAAAACAAAACAAAAAAACCAAAACTAAAACCAAACAAAACAAAACCCCAAACAGTACAATTCAACAATGGGCAGAAGATCTGGTGACACAGTTTTCCAAAGAAGAATACAAATGGCCAGCAGGTATATGAAAAGATGCTCAACATCACTAATCATCCAGGAAATGTAAATTAAAACTACAGTGAGATGTTACCTCATACATATTAGATTGGCTATTATCAAAAAGACAAGAAATAACAATTTTGTTGATGATATGGAGAAAAGAGAACCCTGCACACTATCGGTGGGAATTTAAATTGGTGCAGCCACCGTGGAAAACATTATGGAAGTTTTTTTTTTTTTTTTTTTAATTGAAAATAGAACTACTATATGATCTAATAATTCTACTACTGGGCATTTATCCAAAGAAAATGAAAACACTGATTTGAAAAGATGTATACACCCCTATGCTTATTGCAGAATTATTTACAATAACAAAGATGGAAGCAACCTAAGTGTCTACTGATGGATGAATGGATAAAGAAGATGTGCTGTCTACATACAATGGAATATTGAACCATAAAAATTGAAAATTTGGTGTTTGTGATAGTATGGGTAGGGCCTTCAGGACATTATGTTAAGTGAAATAAGTCAGAGAAAAAGACTGTATGATCTCACTTATATGTGGGATCTGGAAAAGAAAAACCATCCCCCCAAACCAAGCTTGTAGATACAGAGAACAGGTTGATGGTTGCAAGAAGTGGGGGACTGGAGGTGGGTAAAATGAGTGAAGGGGGCCAAAAGGCATAAGCTTCCAGTTATAACTAGGTCATGGGATGTGAAGAAAGAAAAGAAGAACTCTTGTGTCTATTGAATAAGGGTATTTGCTATTTAAACACTCTTCTTAGATTAAAAAGGAGAAGACTTTGCTTCTGGAGGGGAAAGATTCACAAGGGAGTATAACATGGTGATCGATTGATATCTTGGTTCCACTGGAATCAGGGTCTTTGGATTAGCCAGTGGCGTAAACTCTTCACTGTAAGGCTTACTTCTGAATAAAAAGTCTCCCAGTCACAGAACTTCAGTGTTCGAAGGTCCATTAAATGCCATTCTCGGCCAATCCCTAATTTTACAGATCAGGAACCTTGGGCATAAAGAAGGTATGTGATTTGTCCAGGGAATTAGGCTAGTTTCAAGTCAAGCCATAATAAGTAATGTCACCTGCTGAAATGTAACCCCCCCCCCCCCCCATGAGGCCTCTCCTGACAGGGTCTCTACCCAGCTTGCTCTCCTTCATTTCCTTTTTCACCACTGTGACTTGTCTTTGCTATTTGTTCTGTCCATCTCGGCCTCTAGCGTGGAAGCTCCAAGAGGACAGGCATTAATTATTTTATTTCCTTTGTCCTGGAGCCTACCACCCAGTGTGTGGTCTGAAAATATTTTTTCTGATTTAATCAAGTCAAGGCCTAAATTCAGTGAACCATATTCCAGGTTTAATTTCATTCTTTCACTACAGTAGCTTCTGGGGCTGGTGAGTGGGGGTGTGCATGGTCTCATCATTCTCTTGTTATTTTGTCTGCGATGAATTAATGCTACTCTGGGAGTCAGATGTCCTATAAGGCTGATGGTCACGTGGAAATTTGGTAAGGAACTGGCATGAGAAGAAAGGTGTTTCTGAAATGAACTAGCAAGAAATGAGAGGGTGAAGGTCACGTGTTGCAAGGTTATTTTGCCTTTTCTTTCATTGTTGTTTGTTGTGAGGAGTTGAAATGATTCTGTGAGCATTCATAGAAAATTGGGTGATTTCTGGAGTAGGTTTCTCAGATCTAAAATTGAGAGGGTGTCATTGGCCTTACAGGTTTGTAGTGAGAATTCAATAAAATCATGTATTTCAGGCACTCAGGATGGTGCTTAAAATAAGGTTTGTTCTGTTAATACCATTAACATGAAAATATCTTAAATATTTCTCTAGGATAATGAAAAAATTTTAAAGCTTGTCAGTGGCTGCCTGTTGGGATAGGTATGTACATTTATTTATTTATTTAAAATTTAGTTTATTTATTTGACAGGGAGATAGTGAGAGAGCACAAGTAGACAGAGTAGCAAGGAAAGGGAGTAGGAGAAGCAGGCTCTCTGCTGAGTCAGGAGCCCAATGCGGGGCTCGATCCCAGGACCCTAGGATCATGACCTGAGCCAAAGGCAGAGGCTTAACCGACTGAGCCACCCACGGGCCTCAGGTATGTACATTTAAAAAGTAAAGTTTCTAAATCATTTTCATCCATAGCACCTGGATGAACAGATTTTGGCTGTTTCTTAAAGTTGAATATATTTTTTATTGACATTGATACCTATTAAACCTATCATCTCCCCTTTTGCCCACTTCCTACTGAATATTAACCTCAGAATACTACCTCTGAAGACTCTTTACCCATGATAGCCTGGCTTCCTATGCACAGACACCCATGAGTCTTAAATAAGGCGAAGTGACACAGAATTATTTTGATGGGTCCAGTTTGCAGCATTTGAAGCCATGTCTTCAAGTCTTTAAAACCGAGTCTGAATCAGTTTTGAATGAATGATCTGCCCACATAATGTTTGCTTCATTGAAAAATGTCAAGCACATAGAGCATATTTATTGTTGTGACCATTCAAGTCAGTAGGCTCCACACTTCTCTGGATGCCGTACATAGATAAGAAATAAAACCATCCAGCAACTGAGATAATTAATTTCGAGGCACACTTATCCTTTCATAATGATCACATACAATCATGATCTTACACAGTATTATACAATCTTATATAATGGTCTTCAACACATGGAGGTAAACAATGAATATTTCATAAACATTTATGGTTTTTAAGAAATATTATTGAGAAGTTTTTGTGTTGACCAAGGTGGTGTTTAGGAAAGACATGCATTGTGTATCTGTGAGTTTTGGGTTTTTGATTGTTTGTTTGTTTTGGGTTGTTTAGAGTTCTGTTTGTCTCAGCAGAACACTTACATGTAGTTATTTTTTCCTACTGATCAAAAATATTGCAGTAATCACAGACCTGTACCCCTGAAACAAACAATGCATTATATGTGAATTTAAAAAAAGAAAAAGAAAAAAATTGCAGTAAATTTTATAGCTTTCTTAAGAATAAAGATATCAGATTTTTCAGTGGTTCATTTTCCCAGTAGAGATTATTTAAAGTGGAAGACTTGACCTTAGTGTTCAAAGAATGATAATTATATTTAAAATTCCTCTTTCCCAAATGTCCATCGACTGAGGAATGGGTGAAGATATGGCATATACACACAGTGGACTACTACTCAGCCATCAAAAAAGAATGAAATCTTGCCATGTGCAATGTGAACAGAGCTAGACTATATTATGCTAAGCAGAACAGTCAGAGAAAGACAAATACCATATGATTTCACTTATATGTGGAATTTAAGAAACAAATGAACAGATGAACATAGGGGAAGGGGGCAGACTAAGAGAGGAAGGCAAACCATAAGAGACTCTTAACCATAGAGAACACACTGAGGGTTGCTGGAGGGGAGGTGGGTGGGGGATGGGCTGAGATGGGTGATGGACGTTAAGGAGGGCACTTGTGATGAGCCCTGGGTGTTGTATGTAAGTGATAAGTCACTAAATTCTGCTCCTCAAACCAGTATTACACTGTATGTTACCTAACTAGAATTTAAGTAAACACTTGAAATAAACAAACATAAAGAAGTAAAATTCCTCTCTTTGTGGCGGTTTTAAAACATAACCACAAATTTAGTTGTTTTTCTTTTGAATAGAGACCAGCTTTAGTGACTTAGTTCTAACCAGTACGTTGCAGCAGAATCATCACTATCTAGGCTAGGTCACAGAGAGCTTTCTAGAGGCTCTCTGTGCTTCTTTGTCTCTCTTTCTTTCTCTTCCTTTCCCTGGAGACACCCACCTTTGCACCCGTGGGCCTACATGTTAGACATCTGACAGCCTGAGGACAGCTTCTTGGAGAGACTTCATGAACAGGCTGCATAGATTGAGAGAGGTGTCCCGGGAGTCCAAATGTCCCACCTCCTGGCTATCTGTCTTCCCATCCTGGGCATCAGATCTGTGAGAGGCTTCTAGACACAGTCACTCAAGATCTGACTGCAACCCCCTCCAAGAACCTGTGTTAATGAGCCCCACCTAGTTGAGCCCAAGTAACCCTTGGAGCCATGATCGATAGTAATAATTTAAAAAAATCATCGTTGATTTATACCACCTAATATGGAGTAGTTGGCGACACAAGTAGACCACTCTGGAACACTGTTTCCTGAAAGGTTCTCATGAGGAACCTGAGTTTGGTGACCATAAGTCAAGAAATCCAAAACTGGAATGTGGTCCGTGCCCCGCCCTTCCAGGCTCCTAACAGACCACATTGACCCTTGGAAGGAAAGACTTCCCTTCTCCAGGGGAATAGAGACTAGACTACCATGATATCGGTTCTTCTCTTATACTTTCATGGGTAAATATCATGGACTGAATTAAATCAGATCTTTTAATATTGTATCATTCTGCTACCTTATTTCTGTAATATTAATTGGCTTGTGGTTTTCAGCCTTGGGTTGGAGTAGGATTTTCATTTATTTATTTATTTATTTATTTATTTATTTATTTAATAGAGAGCACAAGTAGGCAGAGAAGCAGGCAGAGAGAGAGAGGGGGAAGCAGGCTCCCTGCTGAGCAGAGAGCCTGATATGGGGCTCGATCCCAGGACCCCGGGATCATGACCTGAGCCGAAGGCAGAGGCTTAACCCACTGAGCCACCCAGGTGCCCCTGGAGTAGGATTTTCTTATTTTTAAATGTTTACTTCTAAGACGCACTATTTGGTGCTAACGTGACAGGAAAGATGCTGACCAACATTTTTAAGATGCAGGTTTTAAGGCATAATCCCGAACCAAGGACATGAAAGGGTGAAAAAGTATATCTCCTAAATGGATGCAATATAATTTTTAATATTGGTACTCTCATTCCAGCAAAGAATATTAAAAATAAACAACATTAGAAGATAGGCTCAGGAAGTGGGGCATGAGTTGGATCAGTCTGTTCTAGGGCCTGATTTTTATTCTACAACATAGGACTTAAGTCGTCATTTACTCTAAACTTTCTGAGGCAGCTTAATCAGAGTACCCCAGATCCATTGGAGGCTCCTTCACATGTCCCCATGTATCAGTCTTTGCTGGAAGAGCTGATAAATTGTAAAAAAAAAAAAAAAAAGGCAGATGTTCATGTAGAGGGCCTGGGTCTCTGCATTTTACAAAATCCCCTGCTGACTCTGATACACGCCTGTCTGAGACCCATTACTCTGGGACAGCTTTTCCCCCATACCTGGCAGAGAAAATGCAAAATAAATGTGCCTCCTGTCTTCAAAATCCTGCAAGGGCAGCCAGGGGAATCTAAAAGTGTGGAGCTAGCAGAAAAGGAATCCCAAGAGGCATGAGCGAATCCAGGAATTAATGATGTTGGTGGAAGCAAAGGCCTGAGTTGCAGAGAATCCGGAGGCTCCTCTGTGGGGGGAGGGGGGTGTAGGAGATACGAGGCTCCGTCTGGGGTGATGGGAAGTGCAGGTTCTCTGAGAACAGGATGGGAGGATTCAAGGGAGAGGAAGCACCAGGAAAACAAGTGGTGTTTTGAAGACAGAGCTGCGTATAAAACTGTCCCCTACTCGGTGAGGGACCGGGGTCAGGAAGAGCAGGAAGTGCCTGGTTGTGTCCCGGGGGCTGAGGGTGGGGACAGTGGCCATTGTAATGTCCATGAGTAGAGCCTGGAATTATGACTAAGAGCAAACGTATATACATTTGATGGTTTTCAGAATGGATTTCTTCTCTAAATATGACCCGAAATGCCAGTAACCAACTGGACTCTGAGGATATCTGTGACCAGAATTTGTGTACGTTATTTTCTCCTGCTAGGACATGTTCTTGAGTCTTTGAGCTGAAAAACAGATTCAAGGAATGATGAAAAATTCTTTGAGAAAAGCAGAAACAAAAACTTCCTACTTCTTATCTATAGGATCTGATTGGTCCCCAAAGATCCCTGTACTAAAAAAACAAAACCAAAAAGAAAACCAAAAAAACAAAAACTGAGGAAACATGGGCAGTTCCAGTTATGTAAAACCCAGCAGTGAGGTTGGTGGTCTTTGCGTTGAGAGTCCGGATTGCCTCCTCTTCTAGTGACCAGCCTTCCCTCCCTTCTCATCTGCTGGTTAAAGCAAAACATGAAAAACCCGATTTGCTCAAAATTCCATAAAAGCACTTAGGTCATGAGGTGTTATCAGTTTTGTTCCTCAAATATTGGATCACTGGAAAAAAATGTCCCTACTGCATATTTACAATTTAAAAAGCCTTTGAGAAAGAAGCCAGTCTTCAAAGGTTACCTGTTGTCTGGCTCCATTTATGTGGAATTTATGAGAGGATAAAACTGTGACAGAGAACAGGTCAGTGGGTGCCAGTGGGTAAGGATGAGAGAGAAGGGGGTTCGACAAAGGGACGAGGACATTTATTGGGTGGTCTTTATTGTGGGTGGTGGTCACACAAACTTATACGTGTGTTAGAATTGCTAGAACTGTAAATAAAAAGTTGATTTTTACTGCCTGTTAATTTAAAAAAAATGTGATACCTAAAAAGGAGAATGTGGACTAATGGGAGAAGTTACACAAAAACTTACTCTACAGAGGAGATAAGGATTCCTTGGGGGGAAATCCACAGCCGTGAATTTCCAAACTTTGTTGAAATTACATAAACAGTGTATTGTGTGTGTGTGTAGAATATTTACATATGTAATATGCACGTACATATATACACATATGTGTAGTATATTTATAGTTGAATTACAATTGATAAAAATGGTAGGTGACTTGTGAAAGTGAAAATCATAGTCAGTATCATTTAAAGAAACATCTCGTAACACTCCTGACAAGATCCCCTGCTCCACGAACAGATACAGTTCATACACTGTTTGCTGAGAATGGACCTGTGGCGTGAGGTGCTCTGTATTCCATGGTAAATAATCTTGGAAAAATTCTTCACTATAAGAGGGACAATGCAAGGAGTAAGTGCTGTAGACATTCTAGCAACTGGTTTGGGTTTTACTTCTACGTAAGTCCGTGAGCTTTTCTTCACTGGTTTCTATCTTAAATATTAGATTAACTGAATTTAATTTAAATGAGCCCCTGTTAGATATTCTGTCAGACCAGTTGGCTGGAAATGAATTATTTTAAACAGGTAAATTAATTTATCTTCCAGTGGTGGTGGTGTCTTTTTATTCTTCCCAATTACTGATAGTAAATTGGCATCTGTTACGAGTCGTGTGCCGCTGTTCTGAGCGGGTCCTGGGAGTGGGACAGTGTCGCTGGAGGGCGAGGAGGTGTGGTGGTGGGGACCTGAAGGTCGAGTGGGACACTGTGCCTCGGGCAGGGTCAGTCCGGAGCCCAGCCCAGAGAAGGCACTCAGTACATTCTTGTTCTTCCGCTCCCCATCCTTCTATCCTGAAATGCCCGGTAGTTCTGTTTCCTACGAGGGAGCTCACGTGAAAAGGGGGTAAGTTGAAAGACCCGTGAAATGAGGAGATTTGGGTGTCCTTGCCCGCTGTGTTTGTGGTTCTGGTGTCCAGTGTGGGAGTCAGAATTTCTCTCTGTGGGATGTAATGAGAGGTCACTTGCAATGGTATCCAACCTAAGGCCCCGTAAGATACAAGGGTTCTGTTTTCCAGTTTAACTGAGGCCTTCCCGGTCGCTGGGGTCTTCGTATTCAGCAATCAGCCCTGGACAGTTACTTGTTTTGGCTTCTCATGTTATCCAGGGAAGAAATATGAGAAGGCACGGGAAAAATCGGTAGATACTTGGGACTCATAGGTGTTGTGGGTAAGAGTAAGCCTGGGTGACAGGTGAGAGAGGCGCAGAGGGAGAGATCATGGTGTTATTTTGTAAATCATTTGTTTTCAAATGCATAGGTTTACTAAGGAGGCTGTCTCAGTATTTTTGCAAGCATTTTGGTGATGCAAATATTAAAATTGTTAATTTTTTTTTGTCACTCTGCCTTAATTTATTCCCCTTATGTTATTCCCCAGATTTCCATTTCTTCACATCCTCATTCCCTCATTTTATTCCTCTTTTTCTTAGATTTTACCTCAGGCTACTCCCTGGCCGCTTGGAGAGCGAACTCTCCCCTTCTCTCCTCCAGGCTTCTCTGTCTCTCCCACACGTTTAGTTGGCGCTGACATCGTCCTTTTGATCTGTCATGTGATTAATATTCTTTAAAATTCAAGTTTGTTTCACGATACATCAAGGATGTGGTGTATGATATACATACCATAAGCCTCATAGTTTTAGGTTTAAATCTAGTGAGTTTTGACAAATGTGTATGGTCTTACAGCCTCGACCCAAAGTCAGATATGAACCAGTTATCATTCTGCAAAGCCCTGTCTTGCCCCATTGGAGTTACCCCCTCCCCCCGATCCCTAACCCCTGGCGACCTCATCTGATTTCTTTTCCCATAATTTTGCCCTTTTCAAAGTGTCCTGGAAGAGATTCATGCTGTGTACATATAACCTTTCATGTCTGCCTTCTTTCACTCAGCATAATGTGTTTGAGTTCTCCCGTGTTGTATCTTGTACCAAGAGTGTAACACAAAATTGCTGCATAGTATTCTGATGGATGTAGTCACAGTTTGTCTACTCACGCACTAGTTCATGGACTTACATGTTGTTTCCAGTTCTTAACTATTATGGATACATTCGCTCTAAACTTTTGCATACAGATACCAGACAGATGTTTTCCTTTCTTGAGTAGGTAGATGCCAAGGAGTGGGATTTTTGGTTCACATGCTTAAGTGTTGTTTAATTTAAAAACAAACAAACACCAAACTCTTCCAAAATTGCTGTGCACTTTTCCATTCCCACCAGCAATGTATGAAGATTTCCATTTCTTCACATCCTCGTCAGCACTCTGTGGTTTCAGTTTATTTCTGTTTTATCCATTTTAGTAAGTAGGTAGTGGGATTTCACTGTGGGTTTACTTTGTATTTCCCTAATAGCTACTGATGTTGCCGTCTGCACTGATTGCTTCTTCGGTCAAGTGTCGGTTCAAATCTTTTGCCAGTTTATTTGTTCTGTTGTTCTGCTTTCCAGCAGTAAGAGCTTCTATCTCCTGGATGCAAGTCTTTTATCAGTTACGTATTTTGGAAAAACCTTCTTGTTCTTCATGTTCTTGACAGTATATCTCAGAATGCAACATATATATTTTAATGAAGTTCTGTTTTTTAATTTTTCTCTTACCTTTCATGTCATTTGTTTGAAATCTTTGTCTAACTCAGGCTATAAAGATTTTCTCTTATATTTTCTTCTAGGATTTTTTACACATTAAATTTTACAGTAGGTTTGTGATCCTTTTAAATTGATGTTTTGTATATATGGTGTGAGATTCTTTTTATGCTTATATTTAACAGTTCGTCTGGTTTCAGCATCAGTTGTTGAGAAGACTTCCCGATCTCCAGTGAATTATGTCAGCATATTTGTCAAAAAGCAATTGATGCACATATATGAGTGGGCATGTATCTGAATTCTCTTCTAGTCACTCATTCTGTGTTTCTGTTCTTGTGTCAAAAAGACATGGCCCTAATTATTCTAGCTTCACCTCGGGTCTTAAATGAGGTAATGTAAGTCCTCCAGTGTTACTCTTCTTTTAAAAATTTTTTTTCTTAATGTATCTTGAGCCTTCCCATTACCGTGCAAAATTCTGTGTCAACCCATCAATTTCTATAGCCACAACTGCTGAAATTTTGATTACAATTGCATTGAATTTACAGATTAATTTGGAGACATATAATACTGTGTTTTCCAATCCATGAAAAAAAATATACCTTTTAAAAAATTTCTCACATGGGGCACCTGGGTAGCTCAGAAGGTTAACTGTCTACCTTTATCTTAGGACATGACCTCAGAGTCCTGGGATCAAGCTCTGCATTGGGCTCCCTGCTCAGTGAGAAGTCTTCTTTTCCCTCTCACTCTCTCTCTGTGCGCTCTCTCTCTCTCAAATAAATAAAATCTTTAAAAAAGATAAAAAATTTCCCACATCATTGCTTTATAATTTTCACTACATAAATCTTAAAGTTATTTGTAATGTTTATCCCTATATATTTCATATGCTTTGATATTATAAATGAAATTTTTAATTTCAATTTCCAGTTGTTCATTGCTATATATATATATATATGTATATATATATATAAAATATTTCTATATTAGGTGGAGTCCTGCTCTTTTGCTACGCAGTTTACTAATTCTAATAAGCTTTGTGTAGTTTCTTTGGGAATCAGTTCATAACCAATTATCTTGTCATTGAGTAATTACTATTTCATTTCTGTCTTTTGAAACAATATATCTCTTATTTATTTTTCTTCTGTATTTTACTTGCTAGACTCTCCAGTGCAAAGTTAAGTAAAAGTGGTAAGAGTGTACATTCTTTTTTTAAAAAGATTTTATTTATTTATTTATTTGAGATAGTGTGTGAGAGAGAGTATGAGTTGCGGGAGGGGAAGCAGAAAGGGAGAGGGAGAAGCAGACTCCCTGCTGAGCTGGGAGCCTGATGTGGGGCTTGATTCCAGGACCCTGAGATCGCGACTGAGCTGAAGGCAGATGCTTAACCTACTGAGCCATCTAGGCACTCCAGAGAGTGTTCATTCTTACTGTGCATTCACTCTTAGGGGAAATCATCAAGTCTTGATGATTTGATGAATCATCATTCAGAGTGATTTTAGCTATAGGCTTTTTTCTAGATCTTTGTCAGATTGAGATTGTTCCCCCTCTAAGTCTGCAGAAAGTTTTTATTATGATGTTGAATTTGGTCAGGTGCTTTTTCATCATCTGCTTCCTGCAGAAGGTAGGGTAGAGGGTTACCTCTTCTCTTCCTCCTCAAAGAGACACTTTTTGTTTCTGCTGCTGCCACCTACCACCCTTCCATCCAACCCAGAGTGAAAGCATTTGCTGATCTTCTGCAGTGTTTTTGCGTACTGTGTGAAACGAGCCTGGGGATGAGGGCTGTGTTCTGTGCCTGTCGACTGAATTTTTAACTGGTACTAAGGACGTTTATGGCAGAAACCATATTTATGTATCACTCATTTTCGTTCAAATCTGGATGGATCCTAAGGGACCTGGTGACAAGAGCACCTGTCTAATAATATTTTTAATTTAAAAATTTTTATCAATATTTATGAATATGTTTTCTGAAATTCCAAATGTATATGTTTTCTGAAATTCTCTGTCTATATATAATGGTGACATTATACATATTTTGTAAGACTGCTGAAAATTCCAATGAAATGTATTTATCACCCAAACATGCCTTTTTCCCCTATGTCTAAGGGCAGTGTAACTTCTTCCTTGAAGTTACATACCTTCTTTCCCTACCTTAATCTGTTCTGCACTCTCCACCAAGCCAACCTGACATATTTTCAATTTCTCTGATGCAGCAGCTTTAAACACCTTTCATGTATACTTCTCTATCAACAAAATCAGTGTTTTAAAATTTATCATTTTGGGTGCTTGGGTGGCTCAGTGGGTTAAGCCTCTGCCTTCGGCCCAGGTCATAATCCCAGAGTCCTGGGATCAAGTCCCGCATCGGGCTCTCTGCTTGGCAGGGAGCCTGCTTCCTCCTCTCTCTCTCTCTCTCTCTGCCTACTTGTGATCTCTCTCTGTGAAATAAATAAATAAAATCTTTAAAAAATTTATCATTTAATGCATTATTTAAACCATTTTGTCCTACTTGCTGTACTTAGAGATAATAATTATAACTCACCAATTAACTGTCTAAAACAGGCAGATAGTCAAGCAATACAAACACAAAACTTGCCAATGCCTTTCTGTCAATGTGTCAAGCAGAGAAACTCCACATTTAGCTTCTTCTGCAGGGTGTTCAGGTTGGAAGAGGAATGCTTGATGACTTAGTAATTTTCTTTTTGGTGATAGCAAAATTTATATAAATTGACAGTACTGTTTTTATTATTTTTGCTATTGATGGTTTTGTGAAAAGTGCTTAAGAGTGCAAAACTGTCTTTATTCCACTTTAACTTTATGCTCATGTGTGTATCCATAGGAATAAATCTGTGATGAGGATGCTGGTGACAGCATCACTATGTAATCTTTGGAATTTAGTATTTAGAAGCGCCTCACATGGTGTATTACACTTTTCATGGAAACATTTCCCTGGACGTCATTCATAATTTCTACCAAAGATTTAACTTGAAGTACCATCATATAATACAGCACTAAAGTAGTACCAAATAGCCTAGAAACATTTTATATTTTAAGTTATGCCTTCATCCAAATTTATCACTGATATGGGAATATTATTCTACCTTATGAAATTTTTATCGTGTAAGTATATAACTTTAATTTGTTTAATGAAAATAAGCCATATAATAACTAAAAAATTTAGTGGTTTTACAATGACTGGTTCTTATACTTTCATTTTTATTCTCTTCAGATATGAAAATATCCTCAGTGATTAATAATTTGGGTAGGCAGCTAGAGTGTTTAAGTAACCATGGCTGAAATGCTTTAGAAATAAGCTAAAAAAATAAATAATGAGGTATTTTTCTTTGAAAATATTTGAGGACAAAATTGAGTCAATAAAATTCCTGACTGACTGTAATAATCCTCCTAATGTAACTCAGCCCAAACTGAAAAACACAGTAATTGGGGAAAATTGCATGCTGCATTAGTGGTTTTCTTTAATTTGATCTTTTCATCTTCCTTTTGGAGGGCACTAAGCATCAAAGTTTGAAATCTTCACCATGTGCAGCACTTTAATCCTTCCCATATTAATCAGTGTTTTACTTCTGAACATAATCCCCATTAATTTAGTTTGATATATATTTGAATTGTGATACAAGTATTAAAATTATGCTTACAATATGGATTCATGGTGAGAATTAAAAATAATTATCAGTAGTTAAAATAATTGAATTGTTTTAACAGCAGTATCGCATGTATATTATCTATTGGTTTATAACAAAAAGTGCAAACTCAGCAGCTTACTGCGCTATATATTCAGCGTCTTGTGCTTTCTGGGGGTAAGGGATTGGGCATGGCTTAGATGGGTGTTCTGTTTCATAGTCTTTCACAAGACCTGAGTCATGGTCTGCAGTTTCATCTGAAGGGTTGATGGGGGAAGGATGCACATCCATTCTCAATCATTAGTTCTTCGTAGAATTGAATTTCTTGCTAGTGTCAGATTGAGGTCTTTAGATCCTCATTGGTTTTTGGCCTGTGAATTCCCTCAGTTCCTTGGCATGTTGGCCTCCCCAGTATGGCAGCTTCCTTCATCATTGTGTGCAAGCAAAGAAGCAGTGGAGAGTCAAGTAGCAATACAAATTCAAAGTCTTTAGCCTACTCATGGAAATGACAGCCTATCCATGTTGTGTGTTGTTGGTTAGAGGAAAGTTATTCATAGGGCAGGTTTTACACAAGGCCATGAATACTAGGGTGTGGGGCCTATCATAGAGGGTGTCTACTATACTGAAATTAATCATTTTTTACACAAACCAGGTATTGTTTGAATCTTTCATTAGACTATAATTCTTTATCCTGGAAATAAGTTGCTTTGAAGAATTTGACAGTCAAACATTGTTCATCATTTTTTTATCATGTCACCAGAATTTGTTCTCAGCCAGATTTCTTTTCAATTCAAATTGTACCATAATTTATGACATACTTCCAAAACATGGTGTTAGAGATTCAGATCTAGACAGTTATTAGGAACTTAATGGAAGAGGTATAACATAGAGGGCAAGGTATGATTTTATTCCAGTTCTCTTTCTGCCAGTTACTACACATCTCCGAGACTCATTTCTTCTCTTTCAAGTGGAGATAATGGTGGCATCCTATTTGCTAGTTTTTAAAGTTTACATAATATAGCACTTAATGTAGTACTGGTATACCTTAGGTGCTACGTGAATGGGTTTATCAGTAATACGTATATCATTACTTAAAGAATCAAGAATCCTTCCTATTGAGAAAAACTCTTAGCTAACCCTTAGTAAACTCAATTTGTTGTTCTCTTATTTTGGGACACTTGGTTTATTTAAAGTTGTATTTAAGTGAAAATAGAATTTTAATGACTATTAGCTACTGAATTGTGATCTACAAAGGAGTCCTGTTTTTGGAGAAGCTTCCATAAATCCATCACTGTGGTCATATATTCAGATTTAATATTGTTAAGATGTCCGTACTATCCAAAGTGATATACAGTTTCAGCGTAATCCCTGTAAGAATCCCAGTTGCGTTTTTTGCAAACACAGAAAAACATCCTGAAATTTGAGTGGGACCATGAAAGACTCTAAACAGCCAAAGGAATCTTGAGAAGAAAGACAAAGAGGGAGGCATCACATTATCTGATTTCAAACTATTCCATGCTTATGGATTGGAAGAACAAATATTGTGAAAATGTTTATGCTACCTAAAGCAATCTACGCAATTAATGCAATCACTATCAAAATACCATCAATTTTTTTTCAAGGAAATGGAACAAATAATCCTAAAATTTATATGGAATCAGAAAAGACCCCCAATAGCCAGAGGAATGTTGAAAAAGAAAACCAAAGTTAATGGTATCACAATTCCAGACTTCAAGCTCTATTACAAACCCATAATCATCAAGACAGTATGGTACTGGCATAAAAACAGACACATAGATCAATGGAACCGAATAGAGAGCCTAGAAATGGACCTTGAACTCTATGGTCAACTAATCTTTGACAAAGCAGGAAAGAATGTCTAATGGATAAAAGTCTCTTCAACAAGTGGTATTGTTGGACAATTGGACAGCCAGATGCAGAAGAATGAAACGGGATCATTTCCTTACACTACACCCAAAAATAGACTCCAAATGGATGAAAGACCACAATGTGAGAAAGGAATCCATCAAAATCCTTGAGGAGAATACAGGTAGCAACCTCTTCGACCTCAGCTGCAACAACTTCACCAAAGGCAAGGGAAGCCAGGGCAAAAGTGAACTATTGGGACTTCATCAAGATCAAAGTTTTTTCATAGCAAAGGAATCAGTCAACAAAACCAAAGACAACTGACAGAATGGGAGAAGATATTTACAAATGACATATCAGATAAAAGGCTAGTATCCAAAATCTACAAAAAAATGTATCAGTCTCAGTACCCAAAGAGCAAATAATCCAATCAAGAAATGGGCAGAAAACATGAACAGACATTTCTGCAGAGAAGATATCCAAATGGCCAACAGACACATGAAGAAGTGCTCAACATCACTTGGTATCAGGGAAATACAAATCAAAACTATAGTGAGATACCACCTCACACCAGTCAGAATGCCTAAAATTAACAAGTCAGGAAACAATAGATGTAAGCAAAGATTCAGAGAAAGGGAAACCCTCATACACTGTTGGTGGGAATGCAAGCTGGTGCAGCCATTCTGGAAAATAGTATGTAGATTCCTCAAAATAGAGCTATCCTGTAACTCAGCAAAGGCACTACTGGGTATTTACCCTAAAGATACAAATGTAGTGATCCGAAGGGGCACGTGCACCTGAGTGTTTATAGCAGCAATGTCCACAATAGCCAAACCATTGAAAGAATCTAGATGTCCATCCACAGATGAATGGATAAAGAAGATGTGGTACATATATACAGTGGAATACTATGCGACCATAAAAACAAAACCTTGCCATTTGCAATGATGTGGATGGAACTAGAGGGTATTATGCTAAGTGAAATAAGTCAATTAGAGAAAGACAATTATTATATGAGCTCTCTGATATGAGGAATTTGAGAGACAGGGCAGGGGGTCATGGAGGTAGGGAGGGAAAAAAATGAAACAAGATGGGATTGGGAAGGAGACAAACCATAGAGACTCTTAATCTCAGGAAACAAACTGAGGATTGCTGGGGTGTGTGGGGGGGTAGGGATAGGGTGGCTTGGTTATGGACATTGTGGGGGGTATATGCTATGTTGAGTGCTGTGAATTGTGTAAGACTAGTGATTCATAGACCTGTACCACTGAAACAAATAATACATTATATGTCAATCAAAACAAAACAAAACCTATAGTAATCAGAACAGTATGGTACTGGCATAGATGAGTAGACCAATGGAACAAAATAGCCCAGAAATAAACTCAGACTTAAAAAGTCAACTAATCTTTGACAGAAGTGTCAAGAAAACGCAATGTGGAAAGGATAATCTCTTCAATAAAAGGTGACGGGAAAACTGGATATCTGAATGCAAATAAATGAATTGGACCTCATCTTACACCCTATGCAAAGATCAACTCAAATGGATTAAAGACTTGAGTTTAAGACCTGAAACCATTAAACTCCTAAAAGAAAATATAGGGAGGAAGATTTTTGACATTGACTTGACAATGACTTTTTGTATGTGACACAAAAACACATGCCACACAAGCAAAAATAAACAAGTGGGACTATATCACTCTAAAAAATTTTGTCTAGCAAAAGAAACCATTAAGAAAATGAAAGTACAACCATATATCTAATAGGGGGCTAATAGCCAAAATGTATAAGGAGCTTATCAACTCAATAGCAAAATAAATGAACAAACAAAAAAAACCACAAAAAAGCAAATCTGATCAGAAAATGGTTAAGCATCTGAATATACGTTTTTGCCACAGGTACATGAAAAGATACTTGAAATCACTAATTATCAGAGGAATGTAAATCAAAACCACCATGTGATATAACTTACCATCTGTAGTGATTACACCTGTTATTATAAAAAATTCAAAAGGAAACAGGCATTGGTGAGGATGTGGAGAAGGGGAACCTCTATTCACAGTTGCTGGGAATGTACTTTGGCACAGCCCCTATGGGAAGCAGCATGAGGGGTTCTCAAAAAACTAAACATAAAACTACCATATGATCTAGCTGTTCCACTTCTGGTTTTATAGGCAAAGGAAATGAAATCAGTACCTTGAAGAGATATCTCCATTCTCATATTCATTGCAACATTATTCACAGTAACTAAGATATGGAAACAGCAAGTGTCCATCAACAGATGAGTAAAGAAAATGTGAAAAAATGTATATACACACATAATTAAATATTAAGTCTAAAAAATAGGGAAGCCTTGCCATTTGTAGCAACATGGATGAACCCAGAGGACATTATACTAAGGGAAAGAATCCAGGCACAGAGAGTCAAATACTGTATGATCTCACTTATATGTGGAATCCAAAGAAGCTGAACTCAAAGAAAGTGAGAATAGAACTGTGGTTACCAGAGGCTGGCTGGCAGGAGGGAGAGAGGCAGGTCAGAGGCTACCAACATTCAGTTACAAGATGAGTAAGTGCCCGAGATGTGTATATATAGTATGGGGACTATAGTTAATAACCATATATTTTTGAAATTTGCAAGTAGATCTTAGGTGTTTTCACCATATACACAAAAAGAGGCATATATAGAAAAAGAGGCAGTTTAATTCAGACATAATCTTTTCTAAAATTTATTATGGTGAATGGAGACAAAGTGAAATAATAAAGGAACTTACAATAAGGAAAAATAGTTGTATACTATATTCACTATATATTTTAATATTTGTCAACTAGTGTTTAATGTTAGTTGCATACTATCAAGTAGAACTTAGTAATTCTTTATGGTTCTTATTTAGGCAAAAGTTATGTAAAATGGCATGAATAAACTTAAGTTTCCTATTCAAAAGTTAAGTTCTCTCTCTCTCTCTCTCTCTCTCTTTTTTAAAGATTTTTAAGTAATCTCTACATCCAATATAGGGCTTGAACACAGAACCCCAAGATCTAGAGTCTTGCATGCTCTACTGATTGAGCCAGCCAGGTACCCCCAATTCAAATTAGTTCCAACAAATGAATTCCAGGCCTTTAGTTTATATATTACATATGTTTTTTTAAAAATCAATATGAAAATAATAGAGAACAATATTTTGACAACTGGCCAAAATTATATTATCCACAAAAATCTCATATGACTTAAAGGTATAAATAGAGATTTTGTTTTTATAATACATGGAAAGCATTGTTAGAGAATATCGCAGACATTAGTATTTTGCCCAGTAAAGGGTGGTTTATTTGTGAGTTGTAAATCCCTCTGAAAGCTTAATTTACCATGGAGGATAATTTCTGTTACTGTGGTGATCCTGGGGCTGTCACACTATTGCCAAATAGCTCACAAATGAACTCAACCTGGCATTTAGTGCAAGTTCAGAGAGTGAGCATCCCTTAAAACCCACCTCATCCAGTGTCTGAAGTTTTGAGTAATTTCCTCAAATTGTTTAATAGAAATACAGCACTATCTTCATGAATGCCCCATTCCCAGAAGGCTTTATATCAAAGCACATTGATTTAGAAAAAATCCAAGTGGGAGCAATTCTGTAAATTGAGAAACTAAATCTTGTGTATAGGAAAGGAGATGGCCAAGAGAATTTCATTTGGATATCTGAAGTCCTTTATGAGAACATCTTAGTCGGGACTATTGTCCTTAAACTAAGGTACTGTGGTATTTTGTAAATACAGGCTATGCTATTAATTTTGGGCAGAACGGATGTCATATGGATAATAGTTTACAAATATAAAAGTAATGCATTTTAATTTCTTCAGTTTGTTTTTATTAGGGGGAAGGGCAGAGGGAGAGAGAGAACCTTAAACATGCAGGGTTCACTCTACAACCCATGAGATCACAACCTGAGATGAAATCAAAGGTCTGGCTTTTGACTGGCTGAGCCACCCAGGCTCCCAGTGCATTTTAATTTCTACCTGCAGACTTGTTCCATTCCACTATTCTTCCGTTTGGACGTTAAGATTTATAGTTCTAGGGAAGGAGATATCAGATATTATCCAGCGTGGAAAGTCAGTTTTGGCTTTCAAGTTGACTTTCTTGATCTTTTATCATGATAGAGTCATGAATGCCACGGGATGTATAGACATAAAGGATTTTCCATGTGTTTAATCCCCTGTGACATATCAATAACCAGAATGGGCAGGTTAGACTGTAGAGAGTCATGTCTGAGTCTGGATCGCATGAGAAGGTGGGAGCTCACATTTTCTGCCTTGGTGGGTGTAGGTAGGAAAGAGGCAAGGCAAAAGTAGAGGGAGCAGGCAGCCACATGTGATCTGCTGAGACTCTTCCTTGACAGTTTGCCAGAGGTGTTGCCAAGGGCAGGCAAAGGGGCCAGGCAGTCGAGGAGGCAGCAAAGATTGCTTTGGTCTGGCTTCCTCCAAACCTCAAGAGGACGGAGAACACCTACCCGAGTCTGTAGGGAAGATGAGTTGACCCCTCCTCGTGAGAGACTGAAAAGAGACTATGAAGTTTCCCCAGTGTCCAGCTTCTGTAGCAAAACTCGACAGAATGCTGAGGGAGGGCACCAGCGACCCTTCAGCTCTCCAGCTGTTGAACAGCCCGGAGCAGGGACCATCGGAGCATTCAGAGAGTCCATGTCCCTATCTTTGCACCAAAGTCACATACCAACCGGGCACCATCTTGGGAAGGAACAGGGGAAGGCCAGACCCCGAAATACTGAGTATTGATTACAGGCATACAAGTAAAGGCTGCATTCAACTATTTAAATTATTCAATCTGGCTGGAGTCACCTCATTATAGTAAAATTTAATTTTCTACCAACTGATGGCTTCAGCTCAGGAAAATAAAAATAGTTATGGAGAAATAAGAGATATGCATCTTTTTAGGCTGTCTCGTGTGAATACAACTCCAGTAATTTTCTTTGTCCTTTCCGTAGTTAAATTATTCAAAGTATATTTATTGTAATGTGCCCAAAACTGTAGCCTGTGGGTTACATGGATACACCCCAAGTCCATAGGAAACAAGGGAAATCCTTTTGAATTGTTTTATTTTTTAAGGATTTATTTATTTATTTATTTTAGAGAGTGAGAGAGAGAGAGAGTACAAGAAGGGGAGGGAGAGAGAGAGAGAAGTAGACTCCCCGCTGAGCACAGAGCCCAGTACAGGACTTGATCTCAGGATCCTGAGATCATGACCTGAGCTTGGCACCTAACCGACTGAGACACCCAGGTGCCCCTCCTTCTGAATTCTTTGCTTCACCTCCTCCACCTCCTCAGTTTGTCTTCAGGAAGACTCGAATGGAGAAGAAAGTAGTAAAAAGTTGTTAGTTGCTGCCTCATTGCTACAGAATCTTGAACGCTCCTGGACCCCCTAGAAATCAGCTAATTCCCTGAAAGTATTGGGAAAGAAAATTACTTGAGGGATTGCGTTTCTTTTTCTTCCATTAAAATAAAGATAGATTTTGGTTTCTTTTAAATTCTATATTCCCTTTTTCCCCCTCCCTCTCATATTCACAAAGCCCGGTTTAACACTATTAGTTAAATATTTATTGAACGCCTGCTGTATGGACATTGTCTGAAGTAGGCTGTCTGAGTGATGCAGAGCCCTTGCCCACGAGCAACCAGCCGTCCTCGAGGAGAGAAAATACTTAAGCTCCTTCATAAGCCTCTGTACAGGTTCTAAAAAAGAAAAATAGCTCTTGGAAACAAAGTGTATCTCTTTCCCTCTGCTCTTCACCTCCTCGTCCACAGTTACCTGCTGAGGAGAGAAGCCCCTCTGTGCCAAATCCCTGGCGTCTTCATTTGTAAGTGGACCGTTGTGTACTCACAGTTAAGGCTCACTTTTAGCTGCATATGAGCTTTCCCTTTCTGATGTGCATCACTCACACACATTCTTTTTTTTTTTTTTTTAAAGATTTTATTTATTCATTTGACAGACAGAGATCACAAGCAGGCAGAGAGGCAGGGAGAGAGAGAGGGGGAAGCAGTCTCCCTGCTGAGCAGAGAGCCCGATTCCCCAGGACTCTGGGATCAGACTTGAGCCGAAGGCAGAGGCTTTAACCCACTGAGCCACCCAGGCGCCCCACTCACACACATTCTGGGGTCCACTCTTATTTTGTTACACTTGCTTATTCTGGTACTTTCTTGCCATTTCAGCCAGACAGGACTTTGAAGTTAAGAATGCAAATGTTGCATAACCTCTCTGTGCAGACATAGCGTGGAGACTCCTGGTCCCTCTCAGAGAAGCTGTCTAATTTTATTATTTTTTTTACTTGAACATTTTTTTAAAGATTTTATTTGTTTGTTTGATAGAACAAGAGAGCACAAGCAGGGGGAGTGGCAGAGGAGGGGGAGAAGCAGGCTCCCCACTAAGCAGGGAGTCCGATTCCGGGCTTGATCCCAGGACTCTGAGATCATGACCTGAGCCTAAAGTAGGTGCTTAACTGACTGAGCCATCCAGGCACCCCGGAAGCTGACTTTAATAACGGCACACAATTTTCATGTTTTAAGTCTGGCTTGATTCTGAATTTCCATCATAGCTACAGGTCAAATCTGTCCCCTCCCCTGACCAGTGGGCTGGAGTCATGTCGGGGAATCACCAGGTCAGCCGGCTGTCTGCTCTCTCCCCCTCACTCTCTGTGCTCTTGGCTTCCGCAGTGCTGGGCCGAGGGGGAAGGCCTGAGGGGCGAAGCAGCTGTATGGATGGTGGCCAGCTGTGGGCCTTTGGTTGGGCCAGCATGTCCAATGCTAGCTGTGCAAGAGCCCCTGATCCCTGGAGTTCTCATGGGTGACACACTCATGAACCCCCAGGGGTCTCTGCTCTCGCTAAGCTCCTCCTGTGCACGGAAGACCCCTGGGCACATCTTATTTCTGTTATCTCCTTGCCTCAGCGCTCAGCCTGTGGGGCAAGAGGCCTCCGAAAGGCACAGGCTCGTTAACTTTGGTTTCCTTCAGGAAGCTGATGAGAACTGCACACTTAACTTTTCTCACCAAAGAAAGGATGAGCAGACTTAATGTGGTCTTGACCTCTCTCCTCACCCTGCCCACGATGGCTGCTCCATGCTGGGTGTGTTTGTGGATTTCTCCAGACATGAGGCATGCGCCAGCCCCCAGGTACATGGGCCGTCCCCAGGCCTAAGGACACCTGCCAGGCCCTCAGAGCCCTTTGCCAGTACCCGGGTGAGGCTCCGAGGCCCCAGCAGCTCAGCTGGCCTGCAGGGGGCAGTGAGAAGCTGGCTCTCCTTTCAGATACTCCCTCATATCTCAGTGGCTATCTTGGAGACCCCATCCGTGGCAGGTAGAAGGGGGACTTCCTCTCTGCTCTCCCAAAGTTAGCACACCCCATCCCTTAGCTAGCCTTGGAGGAGGCGGGTGGCTGCTCTTTCCAGCTGCTCTCCCTAGAAAACCTGCTCTGGGCTTTTGCCAAAATGCCCAGGGACCAGGAAGAGCTCCATTCTTTGTCCTGTGTATATTAACAGATTGCTGTTACCTGAATGGCATGTTACCTGAATGGCATACTTGATTTGGTTTTAATTAACACTTAATGTTAATTTTAATTCATTGGTACAGGAACTTCACGTTTTTCTATGGTTTTGAATTAACTTAAGCTTCATTTTTGTTTCATTCATAGCAATGTTCATTGTCATTTCTACATCTGGCTGTATATCACTCCTTGGTGATATCTGTCCTCTTAATGAAGGTTCATTTTGTAGGGATTTGGGTTTTTATATATAACTCAAAGGCATAATTCCTTTAGCAAGTAGGATCCTGGCATCCACACAGTTCTCATTAATGACAATCCTGTAAAATGAGAGAGGAGCTCAAAAATAAGTTCTGCAATCATGTCTACTTTTTATAATATAAATCTGCTATTAAGTCCGCCCCGGTCAATTACGGCTTCGCTGTCGCTGACTGTAATAGTGGAAACACCTGCTCACTTATTTGGTTTAGAAATCTTGAATATAAACCTGCATTGTAATCTCTCAGTCAGTATTGCTGCTGTACTTTCATTTGATATTTTACTTTATTTTGATCGAATGGAGAACACTCTGTATTTGGGCTGCATTGCAGAGTCCTTTTTAGAATGAGACCTGGGGATTTCTAGCAAGATCCTTGACATTTGCCCATTAAAACTCCAGCTTGGATATGATTCAAAGTAGCTTAGCCTCCACCAGCAGTAGCTCATCATTTGCTGTTTAACTTCCTCTTTTCACCAGGCCAAGTGCCATTTACTTTGCTTTTCCACATGTACTATGCTGTTCTCCATCCCAGGAACCTACAGTGCTGTCACTATTGCTTGCAAACTTTAAGATAAATTTTAGACAGATCTGCCTTACTGTTACAGAACTGTTTAAATTAGCCATCCATTATAGTGTTAATACATCCATCAGTGATATCCCACCCACGTGGACTTGAACTACTATCGTCCACCATGTCTTTTAATTAAATGTGTGTCCACTGGGCCGTCAAGATGTCTTCACTCTTACATATGAGATTTCTGGTTGCTCTCTGTAGGTACACAATAATGCATTCTATTTCAAACTGTACACACATTTTACGCACATTTAAAAATTTGCATTGGCATGATTTTAAGTGATCTAGGTAGCGCCTAACTGAACTTTGAAATAGTTGCATTTCATTAGTGTTAAAATGACATATGCTGGAATCACAGATATACAAAATAAGTAAAATATATAGATGATGACAAAAATTCAGGTACATAGCAAGCATAAATTTAAAAAATCCAAAAATTATGACAATAGCTTAATTCTATTAGCAATTTTATGGTAACTATAATAGATTATACTTCTCAGATAATTATTCAAATTATTATAGGATTTACCTAGAGCAGTGAATAAGTGTGCCCATCAGTGACTTGTGGAAAAGCATGCAAATGATAGCTTCATTTTAAAGCCTTGTTAACATTTTGATCAAAACACTTATTTAAATGTTTGTTCTAAAACAGATGTGGACTATTCTAGAAAGTGGAAGTGGATGCTGACATAAAATGAGGTACATGTATCACCAAAAATATCAGTTGCTAGGGAAGTATTTGAATAAACGTGCCAGTTCATACAAGACCCAATTAACAGCAGAACTAGTTGAATATACTTCTGTAACAAGCGGTGGGGTATGAGAGTTATTCAAGCAGTGAAAATGATTAATAAAAGAGGATATTTCAGATTATGAAGACATTCCAGGACTTGCGTGGCTAAGGCAGAGCTATGCTATTTCATTTTATCCTAGAAGAATGTAGTGCAAATGAAATTCTGAAGAAGCCGGTTGTAAGACTTTTATTAAGATGTATATCTGAGTGTATGTGTAACCTTTTTAAAATTATTTATTTATTTGGAGTGGGGAGATGGCAGTTTCAGGTTGCTTTGGCCCTATAAAGCAGGAAAAACTCTTTACAGAGTTAAGTAATCCTAGGAATTAATTGTTAGACATATCTGAAAATTCTATTGGTATTATGGGTTTCAAGCATGGTTTGATCAGGGCTATATAACATGTCTACATGATTGCCTTCCGTTCTCCTCTTCTAAGAGGAAGCTTGATTCCAGGCATCTTCCATTATCATAAAACAAAGGCTATAATAGTTCTGAATGTCACATTTCTAAATATAGCTACTGCAGAAAGGGGCCTCCTTTTTCTTGATCACCAAACAAAAGTACTTAGCTTTGCTCTTATTTTTCTATCTTGGGTTTTGCCAACATGTGAGTTGTTGGACTGAGGTCAGTGAAATGACCTGCTTGGATCAGCTTAGACCTGGGTTACTGACCAGTTACTACTTCAGTTTTGTCACAGTGTGGCAATCAAGTCAATTCAACACAAAAGCCATGGCCTCTGAAAAATGGACTAGGAAAGGAATAAATGCCGGAGAGAACCCTACAATGTCTACTCATGGGGAGAATGTGAAATAGAAAACTGGAAAGATAAATACGGGTCATGTCAGCCTCAGGATAGGTTCCAGGCTTGCAGTTATCGAAGGACAGAGGGAATTTGGTCTCTTTCCAAATTGATCTCCAAACTAAAGAATATGTTTTTCACAGAATTAAGAAACATTCTAATAGAACCTAAGAATAGAAATCGGGCTGGAATTGCAAGGATTGCAAATACACAGTAATGATAATGACATGAAGTTCTAATTAATGTAATTAATTTGATTCCTGCCCCTCAGGTGCCTTCTCATCTTTATTCAGATGCTAGTGATCTCATCAGGGAGGACATCTTGCTCTACTCCATTTAACAGAGCAACATCCCACCCAGCAATTCCAATTCGCTTTCCCTGCTTGGTTTCTCCTACACAGCTGGACATCTCTAATGTACTGGTTTATTTCAGTGTTTACTGTTCACTTTTCTCCTGTAGAGGATATGCTCCACAGAGGGTAGGGATATTGGATTGTTCTGAACATTTGATTGTAATAGTGCTTCCATTTGGTAGGTGTCTAGTAAATATATCTAGTATAGATACATTACCGCATAGTCTTTTATTATGTTGCAGTAGCCCTTCAAGTTTATGAGGATAGCCATTTTACTAAAGATTTTTAAAGAAGACAATGGAATAGAAAAGCACCCACATATCTTTCTAAGGATGCCCCATCTCATGCTGTTCCTCATCTTCTGTTCCTCCAAGGACACAGTATGTTAGTTGACTCTGGCTGCTATAACAGAATACCACAGACTGGGGGGCTTAATCAAGAGAAATTTCTTTTGCTCAAGTTCTGGAGGGTGGAAGTCCAAGATCAAGGTCCTGGTCAACCCAGTTCCTGGTGGGGACTCTATTCTGGACTTGTAGATGGCCACCTTCTTGCCATGTCCTCACATAGCCTTTCCTGAGCGCATGGGAACACAGGGAGAGAGAGAGAGAGAGAGAGAGCGAGCATGAGAGTGAGTGAGCACATATGAGCTGGCTCTCTGGTATCTGTCATTCCGTTGAGGACACTGATCCTTTTGGGTCAGGGCCCCATTCTTAGGACCTCATTTAACCTTACTTACCTTTTGCTTTCCTCCAAATACAGCCACCATGGGTTAGGGATCAACATATAAATTTGAGATGGAGATTTGGGAGGCACAGACAGCCCATATCAGACAGCTAACCTATAGATCCAGGGTCTGGAAAGAAACTGGGCCATCAAGCCTTAAGTTATATGTGATTTTACTAATCAAACTCTCTCATTATTCAGATGGGAGAATTCATGAATACTTATTCCCCTTTATCTTTAAATGCCAAGATGAAAATAGATCAAAAACTTAATTGACCTTTTAGCTCTGAAGCAATGCCTAATATAAAACTAAGAGTCGGTTGGACCCTGTCTAATGCATATTGAAATTGGGTGGATCTAGTTTTTAAAAGCACAAATTGGAAGCATTTGCCGCATCTCGACTTAGGCGAAGAGGACTTCTGATAGCCTATTACGTTTATTTGTGTTAATACATCATTTATTTCATGACGGTCTTTAAAAAAAAAATCTAGTCCAGGATCAGTCATTTGGGCTATATATGTGCAATTAGGTTGATGATAAAATGGCCGGATCTTACCAGCAATCACACCGACCCCCTAAACCTAGCATTGGAGATGGTGCTGTAAGTTCCCCAAGCAGTCTCTAACTGCCTTCTCTGTAGTTAATGCTGTCTACTCGGTTGTCAGTTAAGCAGCCTTGTTGGGCGGTGGAGAGAGCATGGCATATGCAGTTGGAAGGCCAAGGTCAGATTTGAGCTCCGCTGTCCACTGTGTGAGGAAGTTTGTACATTGGGTTCAGTTTCCTCCATGTTTCAGACCCCTAGGTGCCCTGTTCCTAGGAAATCCAGCAAATATTTGTTGGCTGAATATAAAATCCTCATATGTTCCTAGTAATGTCTTTTAAATCCAGACTTTTCATTTTTAAGATGATTTCTTATGGCTTTTAATGTATAATGAGTATATCTAACTCAACAGACACTATGGTAAAGTCCAGATGATCCACACAAAATAGCACGCTGTGGATATAGATCTAAGAGCCATTTTTACCACCGCATGTCACAAAGTATGTCTTTCTTTAAAAATAGGTTCTGGAGTACCGACTCCAGGTGCTGGCTCATTTACCCTAGGATTTTAGGCTCACATTTAAAGTGGTATGACTACTTAATTAGCTGATTTAAGAGGTTCATTGCTTTTCATTTTAATCAATAGCCTACCTGTATACACACATACACCCACATAAACACACCAGTAATTTGGTTGCTCTCCAAATTACAATCATGCCTTGTAATAAGCATTAGAAACAAAGTTGTTTTTCACGTTAATGATTTTTCTGACACAACACAAGTGATGTAATTGCAAATTATATTTTATAGTAAATGAAAAAAAATGCTCATTTTTAATTTAGAAATCAACATTTGTTAAAAGTAGCAATCCACATTTAAAAATTTAATGCAATGCACATTTAATTTTCAAAACATTGCTTCAGGCAGTGGCTTGGCATTTCTTATAATTTATCAGATCGCTTTTCAAAATTAAGCTAAAAATTAATCTACTATAGTAAATCCCTGAAAAAATTATGAATATCATCCCAGACTCCACAACCATCCTTAATGAGGGCCTTTCTTCTTTTTCATCATCAGTGTCATACTCATTCTTAATTGCTTTTTAAGCTTATGTCATAATCTTAGCAATTTAACTCAAATTAACGTGATCGCTCAGTTGGCAGCTTTAGTAAATGCTCAGAAAATGTACATAATACCATTTCAGACTAGTGTTCTGGATACTAGATATGGACTTTCTGTATAAAGTATAGTATATTATATGCAAATATTTCATAGAGTAAAGAATATGAAATTCCACTTGGGTGCATATGGTGTTATATTTGGTTCTTGTATTTAGGATGCCAAGTTTCTCTGGGCGCATGATATTCTCAGTACTTAAGTAGGGTACTGTCAGATTCCATGCTTTTTCTTCGGAGACTGATACTTTCTTTGATTCATTTACTGCATCGTTAATGCCAGTGTTTATAGCTGATACTGTTTCTTAAGTTCTGCCATTCCGTAGAGAACTAGTGCAGGTTTCTCCCCGCCCTCGAAGACAGTGACTTCCCTCAAAGCCTGTGCTCTTCAACCAATATTGATTGCACTGTGCGTTTGAGGAAAGATGCCATTAATTGTTTACAGTTGGTTTTGGTTCTTCCCAACTGAACTGTGAGCCTTCAATGAGCTATGACCCGTTCCTGTATGTTGGTGTAGAACAGAATCTACTTCATCCTTGTGTACCCCTGGGGATAAGTCAATATTTGGTGATGATGACAAAATGTCACTTGGAGTTGGAGACCCGAGTCTACCCTGCCTCATTTCCCTGTGCCTCCTTTCCCTGGCATAGCATATGCATTTCTGTCTTGGCTCGCTCTTCGTCATTTCTTAGATTCGTGCTTTCATGGGAAGAGTTGAGTCAATTCACAGTTAGGTAATGAAATTAGGAGCATGCTCCTTGATTTTTGAAATAACCTTCTCAGTGCAGAGTCTAAGAAAAGATGACTAAGTTTGAATCCTGCCAGTTTGTTGTGTGACACACATATATTTTTAAAATTTAGACTGTCCCGAAAATTCATCTTTTATGTTTGATTGTGTTATGAATGGCTTTCCATCACTTTGAAAGTGATATGATTCCATGGAATGCTAGAATAAGTGGATAACCCATTTAGAACTCAGTGGTGGTAAGAGGCTTAGAATAAGGTTGCCATAGTTAAAAACCTGATCATGGAAACCTCCAGATTTCCCATCTGATCACCAAAAGTTTGTGCTTTCACAGTTTGCGTCAACATTTAGAAGTTAGCTCAGTTCTCAACCTGCATCATGCCCAGGAAGTTAAATTCTGGGAATCCTCCTCCCGTGAAAACCACAGACCGAAGTGTTCCCAAGCGGTCTCAGTGGTGATAATTCTGACAGCTTTCCGTTCTTATTGGACTTGGGCCATTAGTGGCGCAAGTTAATTCCCTTTGAATCTTTTCAGATGTTTTATTGGCAGTCATCAATACTCTCCTTCCCGCTTTTAGTGTCTTTTGTAATAATACGTATAATGCGATTTGTAACCACCGAGCTTCTGGCCATGTGAATGTTGTGATGAAAATATGCTTTATATTTCAGTACGAATCAGTTCTGCTGAAATGTTTGTAAACTATGGTCCAGTGGATCCATGTTCTGAAGGGCTGGAATACATAACTAAAGAAGAGTGAAATCATGTTAAGAAATCTCACTATCGGATTTGGCATGTGTAGGTGATCGTTCAAGAGCAAACTGGTGTGACAGGTGCAAGTTCCTAGTGCCTTCCCTGTAATTTGGAGACACACAAGGCTCAAGACACACAAGAAAACCACATGTTCTTTCATGTGCTCCTGGAAAAGTCATTAGGGACAACATCTCATGTGGACTGATGCACAGTTAAATATAGCCATTGTTTATGCCACTTAATGTGAATACTCAGCGTTTTAGCTCAGAAATACGAACAGGTCCAGACTTTGCTGGGAGTGGTAGATAAAAATGGTAGATGCGTGTTTCTAAAGCCAAAAGCAAATGAACATGGAAACACACCCAATTCCAAAGATAGAGATAACCAAGTAGAGAGCCTGTAAAAGACGCAGGTTAATAATGGGTCCTCCCAAGAAAGTGATGGAGTCATGAACAGGCGTAGGAAATGTCACTCTGGATAGGGAAATGCAGAGATGTTGGTCCCTGTTGCTAACTCTGCGGGAAACGGCTGTGACTGAGATTTTCCTTAGCGTTAGCGCCTGTAATAGACGAAAGAAACCAGTGCAGGTGAGTCCGCAGGGGTGGGCAGACCAGCGAGAAGGGGAAAATGTTAAGAACGTGCCTAATTGTAACAGAACTCAACTTCTGGTAGCTCTGGAAAGCACCACATAATAGTTGGCCTGAAACTGTTCGAAGGCCCAGAGCTGCAGAGAAGTCCTGAGGGGATCCGATTCTAAACTGAGGAATTCCCAGTGAGGGTTAGGGCTCGTTTAAGCAGTGACTGATTTTAGGACTTACTGCTCTGTGTTGTTCTTTCCTGTTTGTATCTCTGTGCCCCGCTAGACCGTAAACTCTGAGCATAGTGATTTCCATCTCTGGAGGGAGGGGTTCTCAGCTCCTGGCACATGGCCCGCCAGGTGGTGGGTGTTCGGGAAGTGCTTAGAAATAAGTGAATGAAGTATGTTAAGTTATGCTTCAGTAACTGCAAGTCTGCACATTATATTTTCAATCTATGATGTTTAATGTGGTGCAGTAGCGTAGGGAAAGGGAGGAAAGTGGCCACGTGTTTCTAGAATCTCTTTGGACAGAGAAGTGGGATTTATTTTCAGACCGCAGTTCTTATGCCTTCCCATCTAAATTCTTATATAGCGCCGTACCCCACATCTGATGTGAATTTCTGCTGTGATTCCTATTTTTCTTTTGTACCAAAGTGAAACATAAGGGTGAGAACTACTATAGAAAGCAGCATATAACCTACTCAGACACAACCATGAATAATACAAGGCAATTTATAGGCTTCACAGTTCTAATAATAATGGCCGTCTTAATCTATATTTGATAGGAAAAACAGGGCATGCATTTCCTTTTGGTTAAGTAAGTCCATGGCAATATGCAGACAGTACTGGTATGCCTTCGCTCCCCTGGTCTTGGTGCATGCCAGCTGCAGACTCAGTCCCCAGGGGAAACACGAAATGCTTTACACTTGGCCTTGCACATGCAAATCTACAGTGATCACGCGGCTGACAATTCTAACTTTGTATTAGAGAGGAAGCGCTTTCCTGGGTTTCCAGTCCATTCTCCATGTAGACCACAACTCCGAACTGGGTTGTGTAGTCCCATTCCTCTGGATTTGCTAACCTCGGTACCATGGTTGTTGAAGTAATGCTGGGCAATGTTGGTGGCCATCAGTATTTTTTGAGCACTTCTTTATTTTCCGGGGGTACAGGATGCTCCAGGCTCATCTTCTCCCACCCTGCTGCAGTCATTAGGATCAGTCATATCTCCAGAGAAACCCCATCCCTTTAATCGGAGAATGGCGTGTGCTCAGTGCTCCCGGGGTAGCCTAGTTTCAGGCCCTTTCTGCTGACTGGGCCAGAAAGTCTATGTGCATATGTGGACTATATATGCTTGTCTCTAACTGTTTCCTTATGTAACAGCCTGTATCAATGTGAAACTACACATGAGCTCCCTTTGTGTCTACAACTCTACTTCTTTAATTATCACGCTCGAATCATTCTTCTTCCTCCCATTGCTTATGTGTAACTTCCCACTCCAAATATGAGAAATCCTCCAAACCACCTGCCATCCATTTACTTAATTGTTCAATTACAGTTTACATTTCCAGCAGGAACAGAACTGTTAGCCTGTAGCCCTATGGAAAACAACAGCTAGATTACAGTGCTTCTGGACAAATGATTTTCTCTCTAGTCCTGCAGTCTCCACTCACTTCCAAAGTTACTGAGGTCACAGTGTCTTTACCCCACTGCCTTCAATGAGGTTACCCCACATCTGTAACACAGGTAGATTGCTACGTCACATTCTGCATTCCGCTCTTAGATTCCTTGATCTCCTCAATGAGTTTTAAACCTTGCACACACTAAGCATCCCTCTTGTTCTGTAAAGTTCTGTGGGTTTTAAAAAAATCAGTATTATCACATCTCCACCATTACAGTTTCATAGAGAAAGTGCTTTAAGATATCCCTTGAATTGCACTTGTTTAGCCCTGTTTTCCTTCCTCAGAACCCTTGGCAACCACTGATTTCTTTACCATCCCTATAGTTTTGCTTTAACAAATATCATATATAGATCTTCCTCAACTTCTGATGGGGTCCCATCCCAATAAACCCATCATAAGTTTAAAATATCCTCAGTTGAAAATGCATTTCAATTCACCTGACCTATTGAACACCACAGCTTAGCCTGTCCTACCTTAAACGTGCTCAGAATACTTCCATTACCCTACAGCAGGGCAAGTGGGGCAAGAGCATCGAATGCAAAGCCTATATGGTAACGCAGTTTGGGCTGTCTCGTGTAATTTACTGAATGCTCTACTGAAAGTGAAAAGGAGAATGTTTGGTTGGGCACAGATGGTTGTCAGTGAATCCGTAGTTGAACCTCGTGATCATGTGGCTGGCTCGCTGCCACTGTCCAGCATCATGTTAGCTTGGGAAACGGTCAAAATTCCTTATTCAAAGTATGGTTTCTCCTGAATCTGTATTGCTTTTGCACCATTGTAAAGTGTAAAAATTGTAAGTCGAACCGTTGTAAGTTGGGACTGCCAGTATTTAGAGTCAAAGTATGTGGCCTTTCCAGACTGGCTTTTTTTCCTGTAGCAATAAGCATTCACCCATCTCTTTTCATGGCATTGTAGCCCATTTTCTTTTTATTGATGAATAATGGTTCATACTGTGGATACCCCAGTTTGTTTATTCATTCACCTACTGAAAAAAACTTTGGTTGTTTCCAGCTTGGGTATAACAATGAATGAGGCTGTTCGTTGAAGACTTACTGAGATATAGATGACACATATAACCTCTTAGAAATTTAATGTATTCAGTGGGATGATTGGACATGTTTTAAACATTCCCATGCATGCTTCCCTCCAGCTCTACTGAGATACAGTTGACATGTAACATTGTATGAATTTAATGTATACAATGTGATGATTGGACATGTTTTCAAATCCTTAGCGGAGGTAACTAGGAATGTAATTGCTGGGTAGTGTAGGAAGACTGTTTGTAGTTGCCAAATTGTCTTCCCAAAGTGGCTGAACTATTTTACATTCCCATCAGCAATGAACGAGCATTCGCTTGTTCTGTATCTCTAAAAAAAATTGGTATTTATTAATTTTTAAGCCATTCTAATAGAAGTGTAGTCACATGTCATTTTTGTTCTAATTTGTAATGTCTTTTTTAAAAGGAGCTATGGCTTTTACTTGAAATAGCATCTATCTAGAAGTCCCTGAATCAGAGTCTTGGTCAGCCTTACCCCAGAAAGCAGGAAGACTTTGAAAAAGTGGAAAAGTCACTAGACTCTTCAGCGTAAAAATTAGCAATTAAAATTTGGTAAAAAAATTTTTTTTATGGGTTAGATTGGAGCAGGAAAAAAAGTGTAAGAAAAATAGAGCAGGATTGGGTATGGGGAAGGGTGGACACTGGCCATAAAACGTAGAATTTTGGGAGGACTGGTGTAAAATTGCATGAGCCCTGAGATCTCTGCAACAGAAACAGGTTGTAGAATGGGAAATGAGCTTACCTCATAGTGGGAGGACACTGGACAAGGACAGCCAGCGACACCCTGGAAAATGAGCTGCGGGAGGCACATGCAACAGAAAGGGCTTATTTCTATCATGTTTCACTAGCTTTCCGGTGGGTGGCTCTTGCTCTCACCCCTCAACCACTGAGTCACCAAGAAGTCCTGCTGAGCCCACCTCTGAAATGTCCCTCAGCCCCCAGTCAGTAACTGGATGATGGCAACAGCCTGTTTATTCAGTCTTGTACTTTTTAGGTCTTTTTCCCTATTGGAACCAAAATAGTCTTTCAGAAACACAAAGTTAATTTGCTCAATGGCTCTTCGTTCTGTGAATGTTGGGATATCTTAATTTGACTAAAAGCCTTGTGTGAACCCATAGCCTTCTTTATAAACCTTCTGTATATTAGAATTCCATCTTCCTCCTGTACATGTTCTGAGTATCTTGAAATGTGTCAAGGTCCCTCGTATTTGCTGCTTCAGGGCAACTCAAAACCTCTGCACTGTAAGTTTTTGAGAGCAGAGATCTTTTATTAATTATTATGAAATTACATATACCAAGGACTCAAAGGTTGCTGGTGAATGAATGCATATTTGATAAAGTAATATTCGTTATAATACAATTAACAATAAAAAGTAAAATTATCCGAATAACTAACCATAGGATGTTGTTAAATAAGTTAGGATAGAGCCGTATAGTGGACTACTATTCGCTATTAAAATCACATTTGGGTTGTATCCAACCTGGTTAAGTATATGCAATTTAAACAAACAGTAAATAAAGCTATTTATATAGTATTCCAATATCAGGCACATATGGGTGTAGAGATGAGTTTGGAAAAAAGTGTTAAAACATCAACACATTCACATCTCATGAGGGTCAGGATTATTTTCCTTTTTTGTGCTTTTTCTGTATTTTCTAAATATTCTATAATCACTCATGGAATTGCTTATTTTTTTCAAAATTTGTTATAAAATATATTTTCATTATTTAGAACACTATGTTCAGCCCAAAATAACTGATTATTGTTTAGTGATTTGATGTTGTAAGACTGCGTTTAGTTTTGACAATACGGAAGTGCTAGTTTAGAGTAAAAGTTTCACTTCTAAGAGTACAATACAGTTAAGGGTATATAAGCAGATGTGGAAACCAAAAAAGCCAAAAAATAATTGCTGCCTATGGAGAGAAGCCAATTATGTACCTGGAATGTGCCAGCCATTCTCATTTCAAATGCTTTCAGATACAATGTCCCCCCAGAAGCCCTGCAAAAATGGAAACTATAATTGCTGAATTATCATAGGTAGGGCTAGCACTGAGCTTAGACATCTCTGTCCCTGCTCAAATTAGGTTGTTCACAACTGAGCAAAAGTCTGGGTTTTGTTATTAAACACAGAGCAAAACACAGATGTGAGGTTTAAAAGAGATCCAAAAGCAACTGTATCATCGATTCAATGCTTTGTTCTTAGTAAACGCAGTTATTGCTGTTCCTCTCCCTAGGTGAGCAAGAGTTTGCTCATTATTACATTTGTTCTGTATTGGCTCAGAAAATAAAACCACTGTGCAAACTTGTACAAAAGCTCCAGGCTTAACTGGTACCTATCAGCTACCAAGACATTTTGCCAGTGTGCGGTTTAATGCAGAGAACAACAACAACGAAAGAATGTGTTCATTCTGGAAGATAAAATAGTAAAAGATAATTACGGAAGAACACCCTTGAAAGTGTCTAAACCATATATTATTCCTGTAGGAAATTAGTTTCTTAAATACCTTCTTTCTTTTTAGCACTGGTAGATACAAAGAACACCCTCATGAGAAACAGTCACAAAACACTGGTCTTCCTCATTAGGTAATTAGCGTGTTACTCCTCGTCAACGCCTGTATTTTCTGAGAGTCAGGAAAGTACGAGAAGGGAATTCCAAAATGTGTCTTCTGATTTATAAATGCCATAAAGTAGATACTCCTTTATATTTGAGCTATAACTATAGTACTCAATTTTAAATAAGAACCATCAGGCTTCCTATTAGCCGAAGGTATTATGACAATGCTATTCTGCTGTTTCTGCCTGATTATCTCATTTTATTCCATTTTTATCAGTCATTTCATATATCGAAGAAAAGTCAAGTGAAAATACAGTCATAAAAGCTTCTTTAGGTGACTGAAGGATATGCCATTTTCTCCACTGTAACCTGGATACACAGCAGAGCGTTTGGGACACAGTAGGACTGTAGCAAGTATCTGATGGGTGGATGGATACACTGAGGAAATCACGCTGGTCAGTTTTTTTCTTATTCTGTTAATTAGATCATCAGCCTCAATAACATCTTAATGTCCTTACTATTATGTGATTCTGTGATTCCAATACTTACTGTGTCCTAGCTAGACTGAATTTTGAAGTGCATGTCTCCAGGTGTTTTATGTCATTAAGATTTTTACCATGCGGATAGTACCCAATATCATTAGAAGCCCAGATACTTTTATGTCATACCACATCGAGTCATCTTTGCCTTCAGCTCTGCTCAAGAATTCCGTATTTGTTAATAGGTGGCCACGTAGAGAGAGCCCACGCTGACACTCTGTAACGTGAGTAATTATTTGAAGATTTAAATTCCATACAACATTTACGCAGCATCTAATATGTATCAGGCTTTTCTCATATACTTTATATCATTAAGTCATCCCAATAGCCCATGAAGTTAGTATTATTACTCAAATTTGGGGGAACATGTTACTGAGGATAAGAAAAATGAATTCAGTTGTCTTACTAAGTAGCTGAGTGTGTGGCCAGTCCAACATTCTTTAATATCAAACTCTTACCACCCTGGTCTGTCCCTCTTGGAAATAATTTACGAACGAGTCTGGGGTAGTAAAAAATGTATGCAGTGTTTTGATATAAGTCTGAATCCCTGCTTTGCTGTTCATTCTATGACTTTGAGTAAATTATATAAACTCTCTCAGCCTCATTTTGTTCCTCTGCAAACCATACCTTGACTGGGACAATTTAAGTGCCACGTAAGTAGCATCTGTTACTATCTATACTGTTGGGACATGGTTTCATGACAAAGTATCAGTAGCACATAAACAGCCGCATCAGGGTTGTTTATGGTCATGGCTTATACAAACTACATGATCCTGGGGTCCGGAGACTGAGCCCTGCGTGGAGCTCCTGACTCACTGGGGAGCCTGCTTCTCCCTCTCCCTCTGCTGCTCCCACTGCTTGTGCTCATTCATGCCCTCTCTTTCTCTTTCTGTCCAAGAAATAAATAAAATCTTTAAAAAAAGAAATTAAAGATAGAAACCCAGAATGGGAAGCTAAATCAATGAGATAGAAGATAAAATCATGATACCACTGGGAAATATGGGGAAACATGAAAAAGATAGAACAGGTATGTGACAGATGATGTAGGACCCAAAAGAAAAAGCACAGAAGTCTAAACTGGTTATACTGGTTTCCAAAGTGACAGAACATATGTCACAGACTAATTGCTGTGTATTTCCAAGGTGAAAAGAGGAATCTGGGTTTTCAGTTGGAGAGACGTTATAGAGTCC
The DNA here is from genome assembly GCA_004024625.1 of Mellivora capensis. NCBI lineage: Eukaryota > Metazoa > Chordata > Mammalia > Carnivora > Mustelidae > Mellivora > Mellivora capensis. The sequence goes on from PISX010004305.1 coordinate 121,848, forward strand.
TAAGGAAAAAAAAATAAAAACAAACCAGGACAAAGAGAATTTTTCATACAAGTTACAAACATTAGGAGAACATTAGCATATGGCATAAGAATGTATACAGCCGTTTTTTTTTTTTCGCGGGAAGATGGCGGAGAAGTAGCAGCTGAGACGACATCAGGTAGCAGGAGATCACTAGATAGCTTATCAGACCATTGCGAACACCTACAAATCTAACGGGACATCGAATAGAAGAAGAACAGCAATTCTGGAAACAGAAAATCGGCCACTTTCTGGAAGGTAGAACCGGCGGAGAAGTGAATCGAAAGCGACGGGGGGATAGAAGGCGGGGGAGGGGCAGCTCCCGGCCAGCGGCGGAGCCACGGAGCACTAAATCGGGACTTTTAAAAGTCTGCTCCACGGAGGGACATCGCTCCAGAGGCTAAACCAGGGTGAAGCCCACATGGGGTCAGCGTGGCTCCAGGTCCCGCAGGGTCACAGAAGGATCAGGGGTGTCTAAGTGTCGCACAGCTCGCAGGTATCGGAGCGGGGAAGCCGGCTACAGAGACAGAGCCGAGGAGTGAGCTCTCAGCTCGGGGTTACCTTGAACCGGCCGCAGGCTGGGTGAGCTCGGAGCGCGGCCGGAGGCGAGGGAGACGGGAGTGGCCGGGGTTTTTCTCTGAGGGCGCACTGAGGAGTGGGGCCCCGAACTCTCGGCTCTTCCGGGCCGGAGACTAGGAGGCCGCCATCTTCATCCCCGTCCTCCGGACTCTACGGAAAGCGCTCAGGGAAGAAAAGCTCCCGAAAGCGAACCCGAGCGGATTACTCAGCCCGGCCCCTGGGAAGGGCGGTGCAGCTCTGCCTCAGGCAAAGACACTTGAGAATCACTACAACAGGCCCCTCCCCCAGAAGATCAAAAGAAATCCAGCCAAGACCAAGTTCACTTAACGAGGAGAGCAGCGGAACTCCAGAGGAGGAGAAAGCAAAGCGCGGAATTCATGGCTTTCTCCCCATGATTCTTTAGTCTTGCAGTTAATTCAATTTTTTCTTTGAAGGGCATTTTCCTAGGGTCTTTGCCACCCTTTTAGTATTTTATTTGCTCCTTCATATAATCTTATCTGGAAAAATGACAAGGCGGAAAAACTCACCACAAAAAAAAGAACAAGAGACAGTACCAAAGGCTAGGGACCTAATCAATACAGACATTGGGAATATGTCAGATCTAGAGTTCAGAATGACGATTCTCAAGGTTCAGGCCGGGCTCGAAAAAGGCATGGAAGATATTAGAGAAACCCTCTCTGGAGATATAGAAGCCCTTTCTGGAGAAATAAAAGAACTAAAATCTAACCAAGTTGAAATAAAAAAAAGCTATTAGTGAGGTGCAATCAAAAATGGAGGCTCTTACTGCTAGGATAAATGAGGCAGAAGAAAGAATTAGTGATATAGAAGACCAAATGACAGAGAATAAAGAAGCTGAACAAAAGAGGGACAAAGAGCTACTGGACCACGAGGGGAGAATTCGAGAGATACGTGACACCATAAGACGAAACAACATTAGAATAATTGGGATTCCAGAAGAAGAAGAGAGAGAGAGAGGGGAGCAGAAGGTATATTGGAGAGAATTATTGTAGAGAATTTCCCTAATATGGCAAAGGGAACAAGCATCAAAATCCAGGAGGTGCAGAGAACCCCCCTCAGAATCAACAAGAATAGGTCCACACCTCGTCACCAAATAGTAAAATTTACAAGTCTTAGCGACAAAGAGAAAATCCTGAAAGCAGCCCGGG